>WAAG01074058.1:297-15750 GCA_013390105.1 Tichodroma muraria
GGCTTACTATTTTTAAGCCAAAAGTATTGCACTCTTGGTATATTAGTTGTTTTATCCAATTGAGATATGTTTTGTTAGCTCTTGTGTTACGTTTCCCTTGGAGACTCAAGAATAGCATAGGAGGTTACTGGAGAGGAATAAATGGCTAGTTCAGACCAGGAGTGAAGGTCTGTTTAAATATTCCAAAGAAGGATTCGCTTAATGCTAAAACCTAAGGAAAAGTGTAGGGATTAGTGTGTATCTAGTTGAAATCAAACATTGTCAAAACCCAAAACAAGTGAGAAGTATTTTTAGTTTGTCTAGTTTGCAAAATGAGAGTTTTAAAAGTTATTGCTGGCACTGAGCTAGAAAGGAAGACAAGACTGTTGGTCTGTGCATGCTTTATCTCCTGAAGCCAGTGGAGAAATGTGAGGATATTTTTTTCAGAGCAAGTCATTGGAAAGCAGAGAAGAGCCTGGCTTGTCTGTTCTAAAGTGCATCTTCAGGTTCTGTTACTTGTGTTTATATCCTAGTGAATCTGAGCCTTGCACTTTGAGATGAAAACAACGTGTTTGGAAAAGCCAGGAGAAAAGCAAAAGGCAAGCTGGTAGAGAGAGCAGGAGTTTTTTCTGTTGATAAGGTAACTTTGTTCTACATGCTATTAATTTAATATAGACTGAAGTAGAGACTTATATGGCTGTATCTCCATCAAGTCTGAATTTATCAGAAGAAACTAGATGCTAGAGGTGTAATCAAATGAAATTATCTTTGCAGTGATATTGACCCTTCCTTCAGTTGATATTTTTAATCTCGATGTCAGGCTCTGTGAAGGGGGAGAAAGTCTGCATATTCTTATTCCTTTAACTGCGGTGCTTCTGGGTGCATATGCTCTGTCAAACAGTGCTAATGGGATCCCTGGGTTAAATCCATGCAAGACCATGAGAAGACTGAAAGAATGTTTTCTCATCTTTTCATCTCTTTGTCAGCGTGGTGTAACCTGAAAGAGGTTTTCTAGATTCAAGTGTGCTTTAGTGTCTGCTATTGCTCTTAAACCTGATGGAGTTACCCTGGGCAAGGCAGTGACTTGTGAGCAATCTTGCTGTCGGTCCAGCTGTATGGCTCCAGTTAATTTTCTTGTTCTACTGTAGATCTCTGCTCCTTGAAGGACTTTTAAAGACTGCCTCAGCACTGGATCATCATCTTGGTACAAGTTACCTGTAGTCCAGTCACAGTAAATACCACATTTTTCAGGAAAGTCAAACCAAGCAGTGATTTTTTGACAGGACTGATCCCATTTATAAATTGAATTATGCAAAGTGCCTCTTTTGTGGTAAATTCTGAAATTTTTGAAATTAATCTTGAAATTAGTTCTCAGTTTACAATTTGACTTCTTATTTTACAGAAACAGATGAATTAAGAATTGTTTTGTTCAGTGATCTAATGGTAATGGTACTTTGCTAGTTCTCTGTAAAAATCAAAACTTAGAGCATTCCTAGAGAATGCTCAGTTAAATTACTAATACCTGCTTTGTTTGCAAATAATGTTTGATGGATATAAAACTTAACATTAACAGTTTTTTTGAGTGGTATCCAAGTAGATCAGACTTTGAATACAAACTTGTGTTTGACCTTGCATATACTCCTGTGCTGAAGCGCTTTCAGCCAGTTTAAAACCACTTCAGGGTTTTAGTGGAGATGTTTGACTGAAAGCTGTTTGACACCCAGATCATTTGAAGAAGAGACAGTTGGACTATCAAGTTATTAAAGAAAAAAAAAAGTAGCATGGTAAATGTCATCTTTCCCATCCAGCCAAGGGCCTCATACATTCAATTTTTGGAATTTGGATAAAAAAGCAATTTAAGAGCTAGAATGTGCAATGAAAAGGTAAATATAGAAAATGCTATCAAACACCTACAGGAAAAGGATTATTTTATAAGTTTTGAAATTTCTGTGGTTTTTTTGCAAGAACCTTTCAAGTTTTAAATTATTGTGGAGTATTACTTCATCTTGTAGTTTGAGGCAGGCTGCCAATTTGCCCATTGATTTACTTTCTCCTACTTTGTTAACTCTGCTGTGTGATATTGCAGTGAAATGATACAATGTACTAAAGTGAAAGAATAGCAATTTAGCAAAAGTAACAGAAACAACGGAATTGGTGAGTTGAAGCGCTTTAGCCCTTAATCAAAGGTGTATCAGAACAGAGGCAAAAGGAAGGATGTGCAGGGAGAGGCATTGTCATTCACGTGGATTTCGATTTGGAGGGCCCAGGCTTTCCCCTTTTACACTTTTGAGTTGTTAATTTAACTCACAAAAGAAGTATGAGAGAACACACCATCTGTTTTAACTGCTGGTGGTGAGCATCTAGCAGTTCACATCTCCCCCCACCTTTCCCAGTTTCAGAAATTAAGAACTACTGTTGGCACTAGGTAGTGTGTGTCACCAACTTTGATTATTTAAACACATTTTATTGGATTTATTTTTGATCACTACATTTTTTGTTGCTCTTTTCTGCAGGTAGACAGAGATTTTAGAATATTTATCTTAGCATTCCTGACTTTCTCAGAGGAGTGAATAGGTTCAACCCTTTTTACTAGACTGACTTTCTAACTTTGCATAATGATCAGAACTCCATCCTGACTATTATTCAAAGGAACCCGGAAAAAACAAATAAATGAGTGTGACTTGCATTTAGAACAGTTCTATCTGATTAGATTTCTGCCATAAATAAGCTATATACTTTTGCACCAATTAGGTTTTAAACCACTTAGATTTTTAGAAGTTTCCTGTAAGTTCTGTAGCAGTCAGGCTGTTTTGCTTCTTGCCACTTGTCAGCTCATAACTCAACACAAAACATTCATATTTTGATTCTTATACAGGTAGTTGTGTACTTTGGTTGCAAATACAGCAGAAATTCTGTTAGTAATTTCTCACTTCAAGTAAGATTTTTTTTTTTTCTTTTAGTAGTCCCCATTTTTCTTTTTCCTCTCCTCAATTTAAGTAAAGGGCCTATTTCATCTGTTCCTTTGCAGAGATAAAGCAGTATGACTATTGCCATTTCAGAAATCTAATAAGCAATTAAATACAAGCTACGTTACCAGTTTTTTTGTAAGCACTAAGAAAAACGCATTATAAAATTTTAATCCATTATAATGAGATGTCTTCGAGGCTAAAAACCCCACAGCTATAATAGCCACAAGATTGCAGGATTTCAGAGCAATGAATGTAAGTACAAGGCAAGGCAGCCAGCTTTGGCCTACATAATTTGTTGAGAGGAAGGGGGGACTGACTGCAACAGTTGAGCTTTTAAAACTAAAGAAGTGAACAGATTGTTGCTGAGTGGAGTTGTGTACAGAGTATTTTTAAAATTAGTATTATGGTAAGTAAGTTGAGCTCTAACCAGAGATGAAACCATGTGCATACTTCCTGTCTGTCTGAGACATCGCACAAGTGCCTGGGGGTGGCAAAATGAGTTTTGACATACATCAGCACAAATCAGAAGTGGTAAAGCTGGTATTTCTTTGACTGAGTGATTTTTCTGATTACTTTGATAGGCTGTTTTGTGTATGGGGCAATTCACAGAATCTTGAAAAGCACAGGTAATTGTTTAGAAGACTTCATGTTCTGTAGCTGCCTTTTATCAAAATATTTTTTTTTTAACTGTGGGTGTTGCTTGTTGATTCAGAATTTGAGTGTGAATACCTATAGCCATATTAGGCTTAGTTTGAACTGCTGCCTCAAAAGCTGCTTGATCATCTTTTTAATATGTATTTAGTAAGACTGTTGATTTAAAGGTTAGAAGTGATGGAGTATTTTTATTGATCTTTTGATCTCTTCAAGCAACTAGATGCAAAGCATATTAACATCCTTTTTTTTTAAACCTAAAAACTCTCTTGATGCTGAAGCTATGGGATTTTTAATGCCCTAGACTATAAGATTAAAGGTCCCTTCAATATTGCTTTTTTCCTTTGCAATGAAAGACACTAGGCCAAATCCAGTGAAGGACTCTAGCTAACCTGTGGGTGTTTGCGATACTTCTCAGTGTGAGTGATGGCACTGTGGAAGTCTCCGTTGTAATATAAACGTGGGCATGTGGCACTGGGTGCTCTGTCCACTGGGCAGAAAGAATTTGGTAATAGTGCTTTGTAAAGGAGGGTAGATTCTGTTGGATGGTTGGCTCAGAACCTATCTGCAAACACTCATGACTTGTTCAGGCATTTCATTTCTTCTAATGTGCTTCTTGTCATGGATTTGCAGTAGTCCAGATCCTCTGGAGGAGTGAGGCTGGTGCTTTAGTCAAGACTCCCAGCACTCATCTAAGGTTGTAGTGTCTGGGGCTGAAGGCAGCCAGCAGGCTGAGCTGGGGAGCCATCAACACGTGCCCGAGTTTCATGGTGTGCTACGTGCCGCACGTTAGTAGTTCACTGCCTTTGAAAATGGAACCTGCTGCATGCTATCCCTTGCCTCCTGAGGGGGCAGTTCTTGGAAAAATAGCCAAAAAATAAATGGAACGTGAGACAGTCTCATACTTCTGCCAAAAAGGCAAATGCCATACTGGAATGTTAAAGTATTACTTGAAAATTATGTGAAATTATATTTGCTTCTCTTGCAATTAACTAGGCCATACCTCTGTCCAATTTTAGGCACCAACTAGGAGAAATATGTGAGGTAATTAAATCAAACTCCAGAGGGACAGTTCAAAATACAGGGCCTATTGGTAAATATATATNTTTTTTCTTTTAGAAATAGGATTACTTTAAGAAGTTGCATCTCTTGAAAGCTACAAAGCAGAAGTACACTTGTCTCCATCTGCGATATTGATAAGACAAGAAATAACAGTAGCAAGGAGTGTTTAGATGAGATGTTACAGAAAAGCCTGTGTGCACTGCAGAGTGCGGGATATTCACTCCTAAATGTAAGAATAGGTATTACAAACACCTGTTAGGAATAATACGGTTAAAATGATCCTGCTGGGAGGAAGGACCTTGATAACCTTTTATGTGTAATTAAATTTTTGTTTGTTTTTCCCAGGAACCTCATCCATTGTAATTTAATATTTGATAAAGTGGTTAGATTAAGTTATTTCTGTCTCTTTGTAGGTATTTTCTCAACTAATTTTCATAGTTCTTTTTCAAGTGTCTTGTCCCTGGCCAGCAGTTTTACACTGAATTACTATGCAGCAATGGAGGAAGCATGGCAGATGTAAAATCCACTCTCATGTCTAAAATTTCTTGTGTTGATGTATGACATTAGACATTTTATACTACCATACTTTTGGTACACTCTTGTGTACAGTTGGTTCTCTGCTACAAATTCATTTTGTCTACAGAGGCACAGTGCACAAGTTCTTAGTTCCTGAATGCTTGGGTTTGTGCATGGCCATCATGTGTAGGTTGGTTGTGTTTAACTTACTAAATAATGTGTCTTGAGGGAGGATTGATTCTCAATAAGAAAATTCCTGGTTTTTTGCTTTGTTTTGTATTTACATTTTTTATTTTATACTGTTTGATAGTTGTGTGTAAGTTTGGCATTATTTTTTTGTGTACTCCCTCATCATTCTCCTAGCTAGCAGCAATGGTGAAAACCAAATCCAGAGAATCCAGGCTACACATTAATTTTTTACCAGACTAATGGTGTGATTTAATGTGGTATTCTAAAAAGTATATTAAATTACAAATCAGCAACAGTCATGAGTTCATACAAATATACAAAATAACATCTTAAATGCTTAGAATTTTGGAATATAATTTTATCAGTACATATTGAAACACTGACTAATAAAATCATAGCTATATTTAGTGAATTGACTTGGGTCAGTTTTTCAGAAATCTCATTCTGCTTGGGGACTCTGAATTGTATGTCATTCCTTCAGCTTTCCCTTTCTGTTCTGACTTAGGAGCAAAAATAACCCCTCCCCACTTTTCCTTCCTCATAGCCAGTTTAGAAAGTGTTATGCAAAGAATGGAAGTAAACAAAGGCAAATTTTATTTTGTATCTGCAGAAAAAGGAGTCATGGTTTATGGTTGGGGGTTTTTTGGGTGCTGGTTTTGAGTTTTGGTGGTGGTTGTTTTTTTTTAAGGTTCAGTTTTTCAATTTAGCATTAATTTGCTTCTAAAGTTTTACACAACAGAAAATAGTTTTAAAAATTGATGATAATAAACAGAATCTTAATATGCCACAATTTAACAAAAAAACACTCCAACATTCTTAGGTAATTATCTGATTTTAGTATTTGTTCATTGTTCTTGCTTTTGCTATCAGTTTTACTATCTAAAAATATTGTTATATTTTTCTGTCAAGTAAAGTGCCAGTATTATCAGTATTACCTAGAATACAGACAAGTCATTTTACATACACAGTTTCCTGTTCTGTATATTGTTATACTGAATTTACTGTGCAACTAACTTCTTCAAGAAAAAAAAATCATTAAATTGTCTTTGGAAATACAAATAATGCCTAAGAATTATCAAACTATTTAAAAAATAGATTTGTTTGGGGTTTTTCTCTTGAGATTTTATTGACTGTTGTTTTTCCAGACTTTACATAGTCACTTCATAATTTTGCTCAACGGCCTGGACTGGTTTGTTTGATTAAAGTATCAAATGATCTTTGTTCCAATCCATTTGGAATGCAAGCATATCATTAGTATATCATTATTTTCAGTGCTTTGAAACATCCCAAGTTTTTCATAGCAGCATCTCTAGACAGAACTGTGGCATCATTTTTAAAATGAGGCAAGTTTTCCAGACTTAATAATTTAAATAATGCTTCTAAGCAATATCTGAAGCTTTTAGTTGGCAAAAGGGTGTTTATCAACATAAAAATTGAATTTAACTTAGTTAAAGTGCTAAATAGGTATCGAGAACATACTTTTTTCTGAATTATTTTACCCTCTAACAATAAACACTTTATTCATTGCTTCCTTTTTTTGACTTACGGTTCTCCATACTAGAATGAATTTTGGTTCTTGCGCAAAACACAGGAAATGTGAAAGAAGTCTTTGAAATATTTGTGATTAAAAGTCTTCATTGAGAAGCTTCTTATTTCAAATTAATTGGGTTTTTTTTATCTTTATGTATGTAGAAACAGTGTTCAGGCTTGAAGTGTACAAAGTAGTCTGGCCAGAATTAGTGAAGTTGTACCATTTTACAGTATTAAGCTATAATGTTAAATAGTTTGAATATTTAGCTAAACCTTGCAGGAAAAAAATTGCAATCTTGTAGCTATGGCAATAATTGACTTCAAGGAAGATTTTATATTTAGGGGGATAAACAGCAGGAGTAGGCATTCAAAATATCTTAATGTAGCCTTTCAGCAATACAGAACAAGAGACCTACAGAAGGAATTGTAAAGAATTGGCATTATTTTTAGAGAGCTTGATCAGCAGTTCTGGAGTGTTTTTATTAAATAAAACACTCTATAGAGTGATATGCTATACTGATAGAAAGAATAAAGATTTTCATTCTTAGGTCTGAAAGTATTATAGAGAAAGATCAAATACTTACTTGCCTTTTGAGTAAGGTGTGCATTACCCCCTTTCTGCAGACTTGAAAGTTGGTACAAGCCTGCTGGGCCACATCATGGTGCAGCAAGTCTGTGACCAAATTAGGAACGGAATCAGAATTCTGTGGGTTTTATTCAGTATGGTAGAGAAAAAAAAATACCTAAATGCTGTAATTTTTTAAAGCATAGTCACCTTTCTGGATTTGCCGTTTTGAGTAGGAAATGAGGTAATTAAAGTTTAGATGTTTGGAAATTACACTACTCAGTAAATTTCTGGATGGAGAATTGAGTTGCTCTTTGGCAATGATTAGGATAGACTTATAACATTTTTAAATTATTGCTTCTCATTTTCTTAGTAGAGTTAAAATATTTTTATAATTTTATTCATCAACTTATTGTTCAAAAAAAAGGAATTAGTTCCATAAAAATTCAACTTTACATGGGTAAGTAAATATAATTAAAATCCATTCTGCATTTAATGCAGATATAATAAAAAAAGAAGTGTTGCTTGTGATTACTGAATTGAATTTCTTGTTTTGGGTCTCTTGGTCCTTCACGATCTTAGAACCTGTAAATCCTTTCCACAGATCACTTTTATTTGGAGAGGAAAATCAGCTTTTGAACCCTTTCAAATCTTTAAGAACTTTAAATAAGCTTGGCACTGGACTGATCTAACCGAGTAATTTGAAATAAAGAAAATATCCGCTTTGCACCTGTAGGGAAGGCTAAAGCTGTCAGAAGTTGGTTTAATGCTTCCAGACATCAGTGCACTAAGCTCCAGGAACTTCCAGCTTGGCCGAGGGGATAGACAACAATGACATTTTGCCACAGTTATGTGCCGTATAATGTTTGCTTACAAGATTGGTGAGGTGTTACTTGAAACTTCCTGTAGATTTGAAATTGAAACTGGAAATAGGTTTCATTACAAGGACTCCCCTTCCCCCCTTTATAACTTGTAAATGTTTGGTTTGGTCAGGATATTTCCTACAGTAATTTTGATTTGTGGGCAAATATTGATAAAATTGAACCATTTTCCTTCATAAATTTCAAAATTAATAGTTCTGCCTTTCTATGAATTGTGCAACAGTAACAAAACCAAAAAGCAAGTAAAAATCTGGTTTTTCAGCCAGAAGAAAATTTGTTCAAAGCACACTCTTACTCTTGGGCTTTCATGTAATAGCCTTTTCATGTGGAAAACTTCACTGCCTTTTTTTCTGTTTTGTAGTTTGCAAGTTTCAGAAAATTCCTCCTGCTTCGCTTTGTGGTGTTCTCATTTCTGAAAGGTGGATGATGGGCCAATGGATTTACTTTTTCAAAAGGAATTTTTTATTTTTTGTGCTTCAGTCTTTGTTTCGGATACTTCATTTGCCTTGGAGAAATTGTGTGCCTTGGTCATACGGTTTGTAGAAAGGTTTTAGAAGTTTCTTAGCTTTGTTGCTCTGAAAATACATGAGGAATGTATTTGAAATCAACTATAAAGATATTATCTGCAAAATTGAGTATATTGTAAGTGTTATAATAGTAGTTTTTCATGAAGATGTCTGCTATTACTATAGAGTTGAACATCCTCCAAACTACAGCAGGTTGAGCTGTAAGCAAAATCTTGCACTCCTAATTACACTGTGATTTTGCTTATTAAAAGACTGATTCTGCAGTGTGTAGGCGGATCTCTGCTGTTGGGTGGAACTTACTGCAGTTTGAAAGTATTTAAGGTAATAATCTATGAGTTAAATGTATTAGTGTTTGGGGAGTAAATTTTTTTGTGTTTTTTTCACCTGTGTTCATGATAATGTTTTTTCAGAACTTGTCTAGGAGATGTTAAATTTATTAGATAAAAAAAAAAAATGCTGTTTTTTTAAAATTGAGTCTTTTCAAGCCTTTATTGCCCCAAAAGTTTCTGAAAACCTACTGAATGACTTTGAGGTGGCTGCTAATTCTGCAGGATCGAAAGGGAATTTAAGGTTCCAGTGATGTGAAATTTTTGTTCTTCATTAGAAGACTTCAAGATTTGGCTTGGTTTTGGATTGAAGTAGTGGGGTATTATTGGTGAGTTTTGCTACTAAATTATGAGACTGGGATGACTGTAGATGTGTGTCAAGTGTGTAGTCAAGTATGTGTGTAATCATTCCACTTGCAAACTGTTTCCATCTTAAATTATGGACTATAGACAAACAATGAGAAAACACTTTCCTTGGAAAAATAACTTCAAAATACCACAGGCAACAGGAAGAAAATCTTGCCACTGCTCCTCATGCTTACTATGGGTAAGGAAAGAAATCAGATTTTGAGCCTTATTATGTTTCTTTTTGAAACTCAATAATAATTTAGATGCCAGGTGCGGTCAGGGGGAGAGGGTCTTGAATCTTTAACAAGTTTTCCCTGAACCTTGATTATTGAAATTAAACAAATCTTGGATTTTCAAAACCAGTCCTTTTTTTTCACTAATTGTGGGATAGCTGGGGTGGTTTTTGCTTGTTGGAAATCTACTAGTTTCTTGACTCAAGAATCTTGTAGAGTAGATAAAAGCTGAATTTTGAATGTATAATGCAAACTGAAATCTTGGCTCTTTAGACTTCATATACATGAAAGACTGAGGGAAAATTTTTCTCTTTGTATATTACTCCAAAAGCTAGTCCTGCAGGCTTTCGTAGTAACCATGTCTGTTACATTTCTAGATTGAATACTTAATCTTGTTTTCATGTGGTTTACTTGGAACATCCTGTGCACGATGCAGAATAGATTAGGAGATAGAAATAATAAATTCACATACACCGTATTAGATGCGCTTATGGGCAAAGCACAATGTAAAGCAATTTTATCAGCTGCTGTATGGCATGACAGACTTTACAAAGGAATTTGAATATAGTAATGCAGCACAGTTGAAAGAAGAGATGTGAGGATGATTTCGTCCCACAAAGATGGAAAAATATGTTTGTAAAAAAAAAAAAAAAAAAAGCTGTAAAACCAACTTCTTTACAGCTTTAAAATGTATGTAAAAGTGTGATGCTACCATTTTAGACTGCAGTGTGAAAATGTGTATTCCACAGTGCCCTGGAGTGGTCTTTGTGTGTTTTCTCCCTCTATACACAGACAACCAGAACTACTAATACCAATGTAAATACCCAAATTCAGAAGACGTGCAGGTTCTGTGATGTGGGCATCTAGCCATTTATCAATCCTTCTAGGTATAATCAGCTCGAAGGCTGGAGCAGAACCCTTCCAGCAGCCTGCTTTTCCTGCCAAAGAAAATTCCGCCACTGAATTGGTGGAAATTGCTGACTGGTCACCTAGAGACTGCTTCTTATTTAAGTGGTAAACCAGCTTTTCAGCTGCGGCAGCCAGTGCTGCAACTCCTCTGTGCGCACAGCAGTTGTGAACTGAGATAGCAGAGAAAACTATTCATCCTACTCCCATTAATAAAACAAAATTAAGTGCTAGTAGTAGCATGGCGGTTGTCCATTTGTTTGGATTTCCTAATGGAAAGTGCAAAACTGCAGGAAGTGCTTTTCTTTTTATCCCTTCTTGCTCACCCAAGACAGCGCCGGAACTTTTTTTTTTTACTAGTGATTTGGCCGATGATTTAGGATATTCAGCGCCAGGCGCATTCCAGCGGCGTTCCGGAGGAGCTGCACTGCAGGGCCGCGGGCAGCGCTCGCACGTTTCCCGGCCGGATCCCGGGAGTTGGCGCTGCCGGTGCTCCGTGCCCGACTCCAGCAGCGGCAGGCTCCCGGGAAGCCCTGCGTGCAGATTTACCCGGCAATCGCCTTAAGGGGACAAATTTAGCGTACGGCAATACGGCTTAATCTGCCGGAGCCGTGGGCGCCTTCGGGAGGAGGGCGAGGGCGGGCGGCTGCGCTCGGGGCTGGCTCGGGCAGCCAGAAACTTCTGGCAGCTTCCCGGCTCCGGCCCCTCCCCTTAAAGCGGCAGCTCCCCGGAGAATCGCTGGTGCTCGTCTGCCCACCGAATGAGCGGAGCGAGTCACCCGGGCGCCGTCTTCCTCCGGCGGCCTTGCCAAAGCTGGAGCGTCGGCCCGGCTGTCCCCAGCTCCTCGGGGAGCTGTTCGAACCGCCCTGGTAGCGCTCGGCACCCCCTGCAGCGGATGCTGGGGAAGGAAGGGCTCATCCCGATCTCTTCCCAGAACAGTCCCTCCGTAGCCCCCGTCTGGCTGCGGGCATCCGCGGGGTACAGCCCTAGCCTGGTATCCGTGTGCGCACGGATGTCCGACTCCCGGTGGCACCCCGCGGAGCCGGCTCCTCTTCGGTAGCCTGGCCTCGGTCATTCGTGCAGACAAAATACTGTTAACTCTTGGAACCGCCTGCTGGGTGAGTGGTCTCCATGAAGATCTTCAATGCCACTCTTCTGGCAGTAATAAAACAACCAAATGAGCAAGCTGAGATACTACCATCAGCTTCACTTCTCTCCTTCCGCTGTGAACTCTGAGCTTTTCGAAAGAGTACATATAGACACATAGAAACATTGACAGGATATCCTGGGGTGTGTATTGAAGCTGCTCTGAATGAAAGAAGTTCATGATCTCATTGCACATGAATAATGGCATGTGCTGGGCATACTTTTCAGTTTTGCTGTTGACAGAAGTTTACTGATTGTTTGTGATATGCTCCTGAAACAATGATTCTTATCTTTAAATTGCACAGTGCAGGTGATTATGTTCATAAATTGTAAATGCTAATTCGCATTATCTTTTAAAATAGAATAGAGGCTGAGAAAGCAACGTATGAGACTAGTACAGTTTTGTTTGAGGCCTTCAAGAATTTTAGAAAGCCCAGAACTTTTTGTATTATAGGGTAGTCCCCCTTCCCTTTAAATACCACTGCAATGATTCTTGCTAAGATATTTTCAGCATGCTTGCAATATCTTTTCCAAGATTACTGAACTATCAAATTCTAGCTGCACTTTAGCATACTGGTTTGTTTGTGGTTTTTTTTTATTTCCCGGAAACCTGCTCTGAAAAGCCTAAAAAAAGAATAAAAACAAATCCTGGTAAAACATGTCAAATTTTAATAGGCAAAGATGCATTCAGTCTGAGCATAAGGACATCTAATAAATGACGTAAGCACAAAGCAGGGAAGAGATAACAGAAAAGTAAAAATAGTTGTATACTACATTTTAGTCTCTCTAATGTTGGTGGAATTGAATAAAACCTGCTTGAGAACAGGTGACTCAGAGTTGGTGAGAGATGACAAAGTCCTGGTAACAATAATCTGAAATTAATGCCAGACTCTGATCATTGCTTTTATTTTTCTAGTTTGCATTCACTATGATGCATCACATTTTGCTAATTATTTTAACTTGCCACTTTCAGCTGTTGCTCTGTCACAATGAGGGAAGTATCTCGGAAATTTCAGTTAAGTGATTTGAGTGGAGGGGAAAGCCTATGTAATTTGTCTTTGAGTGGAGTAATGAAATTGCAGAAAAAAATCCAGTATGTATCCATTGAAGATTTCAGATACTGTTTTAGAGTATATAATGATTTATAGTGGTAGCTAAAAAAAATTAATTACATCATTTTTCTCTCAAAAGCCATTCCAATACTGTATTTCTAGTAAACATGCCTACATTGGTAATCAAATAGTCCATATGTTTGCTATTCTTTCAAGTTCTTTACAGTAGTAAATATTAAATAATTCCAGTGAAAGGAATAAGAAATTTCAAAGAATTTAGGCTAGAGATTGAAATCAACTTGTGTGTTAGTAACAGAAGTTCTTACAGATGTTGTTTTTTGAAGGAATTTTCTTTCTGGAAGAGGTTGTGAAGAATAAGTTAGAATAGTGATAAAGTAATCACAATACTGGTAATTATGATCTTTATAAGAATTTAAAGTCCTGCTTAAAGTTTGGTTGTTGACTTGCCTGTTCCTCTGCCATAAATTTTCAAACAAAGTCCAGAGCTTCAGATTATCTTGGTGCTCATAATTTATTTTTTTTTTTTGTTTTAGTTAGTGTCAATAGCAGTGAAGAAAAAGTGTTCTATATTTTTCTGTAAGTTCACCTTGACATCATGGATTGGTCTTTGTGATAATTCTTTTGTCTGTCTAGGGAAGTATAGACTGACACTGACACAACCAGCTCTTTAAGTTTTGTTTATAGGAGAATTGTAGCTGTGTGCATCTGTGTGGACCCATCTGGGATCTGTCACTCTTGTTAAAGTAATCTCAGTACACCACAATTCCTTTTAACTTTGGAAGATGAACTGGCATGAAATGCTATCACCCCTGTAGTCTTGAATGAGTTTCTTCACTGAAGAGTGCAGTGGAGCAGGAGGGATGCTCCCCTTTTAGAACTTTACTGTCTTTGCAAGAGAATACATTGCTGCTTTCCTCTGCTCAGATCCATATTGTGTGAAACAGCCACTTCTTGATTCGCTTTAGTGAGAGTACTGACCAAATTTATCACCGAGTCCCTCTTTCATCATGCATCCAAGTGCAGCAAGAGAAAAGCATTGCAGCCTGCCTCAAAGGCAAGTACTGTTGGACAAGCAAGGAGGGAATGAATTTCAGAATCCCAACATGCTTAACAGATTCCTTGTTAATCTCAGCAGAGTTTTATTGCTATTAAGCCTGGATTAGGAAAGGATAGGTGTACATGGATATACTGCCACCAGTGTAGTATATCCTACTACTCTGTATGCAGTCGAGTACCACACATGCACGGAGAGAGAGCGAGGGGTTCCTTAGTGTATTCATGCTTCTGATGATCTTAGAAAGTGCAGATTGATAACAATTTTATAGTACTCAGAAATATATTATATTGCCTGCCAGTGACAGAGAGAGAAAGGCTGGAACAAAGTCACTGTAAAAAACGTCATTAATAAGACTGTAGCATCTAATGTTTCTCAATTTCAAGTTTTGTAAAACTTAAATTTCTGAAAAATGGTGCATTGAAGCATTCAAGTACACACTTCCATGCCTTGTGATATATTGGAACTGGAAGCAGCTAGTAGGAATTATCTGATGCTGAGTGCAAGCACCTCAGTTTCAGGTAGTATTAGTCTCTGATGCCTGTGAAGATGTATCTCTAATATTTTTCCCACAGAGAACCTGGACATGCCAGGGATGCCCCTTGTGAGCTGTGTTTGAATCTGTAAGGGCACAGAAGCACAATGTGGCTTCGATAAGGGCTTAAATCTCTTTGCTTTTGTCTGGGTCTCCATGGAGGCTTGCAGTTCTTGAAAACAAACCTCACTCCTCTTGTATCACCCTCTGCTTTCCCTCTTCTGACCCAGAGCCTGTGAAGTGATACTTCATAGGTGGTTCAGTTGTCTGGAATCTCCTCACCCAGATGATACTGGGAGAAGTTGTGGGAGAGAGGATGGACTTCCTTTGAAGGAACTGGTGCCTTCATGATCTCACTGAGTATACTGATTTGATCTATATTCTTTTATTTCCCATCTCTTCTGTTTCTAATTTTCCTATTTGAGTGTCACCTGTTCCTGTGTTTGATGTCAGAAAACCTTGTCTTCTGTCAAACCTTCACCTTCATTGTGTGTTTAGACTCTGTCTCCTACTGTACCTTGCCCATGGGCTGCTCTCATGATGAGTGTCACCTTTATCATTTACTTTATTTGAAAGTGAAAAAGCAAAATCTCCTCAAAGTTGTTCTGTTTACTAATGAAAAATGAACCTTAATTGAAGGAAATAAACACCAGTGTCTTCATATGACTTGTCAGGTCTTGAGGCAATTTAAGGAGAAGGTAGGACATTTGGTTGGCCTTTACCATTGCAGCAGAATTGATCACCTGCAGTGTCTTCAGCCGGTGCAGAGGCTGGATGCCTGTGTGGTGCTTGTTGTAGATAACTGTGGTATCAGTTTATTGTATTTACGATCTTATATCATGAGATTGTATCTGTTTATTATGAGATTATAATTATATTCATTGTATTAGCTTAGTGTTGTGTTCTGTTTTTCTACTGCTGTCAATTTAAGTTTCATTGGGCTGTTTTGTAATACTTTGTTCA
>WAAG01074067.1:661-11590 GCA_013390105.1 Tichodroma muraria
AGGGTAATGAGCAGGAACCAACAGCACAACTTCCAAAACACTGTTTTGCCTTTACAGCTGTTCACGTATTCCATTCTCACCAGCACCACACATTTCTGACACACACATAAATAACCATTAAAGAAGCCTAATGAACGGTGCAGCATGGACTGCTTTCTTTTGTGCATGTTTCACAACCAACTCACCAAAGGCACATCAGAAATTAGGCTTTACTCATATAATGATTTATTTAAAGAGCAAGGTAGGAAAGATTGCCAGCTACATCTGCTCATTAACAGGTTGAAACACCCTCTGTTGGTTATCAATGCTTTTCTCTAAAGAAATCCCAGCTTCATGTGTGTGCCTCTCCCCACTGTAAAACCACTGTGCAATATGCATGGATGTTTGCTGTACATTAATACCAATATTTCCAGACAGAAGGAATTAGTGAATCTCAAAATAATGCAGACAAGAATGTATCTCTTCAGTTGTACTGTTCTCAAAGTAGGAAGAGTCTGGATTTAATAAAGCTTGTCAATGAACGCTTGCCTCCTTAGTGCTGTGAGGATCAGGAAAAGAGCATTTTTTTAATATCAAAACCAATATTTTCAATGAAGTAGATTATATGCAGGTCTGAAAACACATCTGTACAGAGGACTTGCAGTAAGGATGTGTCTCACTGAGACTGCAGTGCATAACAAAGCATGGGGAGAACGATAAACATTGTAATTCTGTGCAAACCCAAGGCAACCAAAAATCACTCCCTTATTGGATCAGTTCAACTGATACATTTGAAACAATTCACATTCTAAACTAACCCACAGTTTTTAAAAAGGATTTTTTTTCAGTTAACTTCTTGCTTTAGGTTTCCTCTTTAGACATTAAGAACCTGTATTTACAGTCATCAAATAATTGCATAAGTGACATTTTAAAAGAAACAGAAAAGGTCTTTGGAAAAATGCTTATGTTTTTTACTTAAGAAATCAAAGATACAGGATGAAGACACAAACTTATTGTGAAATTTCTCTTTTATATATAAATCACAGAAAAGTAAAAGGAAGTCATTCATTCAGCTGTATTATTAATACTTACCTCTAAGCCTAAAAGAACTCACATTATGCCTGTCAAAATCCTGAAAATTATTCTTTTTCAAGTCTTCAAATATCATGCAATGGATTTAAATCCATTAAAGGAAGATTTCACTTCAGATCCATAGCATTATATTCAAGTCATCCAGGGATATTTGAAAATTTAAGTCTGTAGTACCTTCACAACTGATTACTTTAATGGCATTTAAGATAATACACACCAACTGTTTGGAATTACCTGTCTACATCAGTGTCACATCAAACTAGTCTTCCTGCCTACATCAAGATTTTCTGGCTCTGTATGGGAATAACTGTGTTATTCCTGTCATTCACACTTTTAGTGCTGTGCTGTTATTCACCGCTTAAAGCTAATGAATAAATAATAGTTATTTTCCCTATTTTTGTCAAATTAAACTTTACTTCAGTCGGTCTTTTGCTTTTTTTTCAGCTCCACTGGGAGGAGAAGGGATTTACAGGTAGGTATGTTTCCTGAATTTAAACTTAGCAGTAAGTCTCTCTCTTCCTAAGCAGAGGAGCGTATTAAGCCAACCCTAGCACTGCATGCAAGCAAGAGCAGAGGCTGCTTGATTTCTCTCTCCATCCCAGCCCAAGCCTGTTTGATGGCTACAGAGGAAATATCCCAGTCCAAAGGATCAGAGAGACACTAAGGAGCCAGAATCCCACAAATACTGACTGTGTAGCAGATGTTCACATTTTATTTATTCACCCAGCTGCAAACTCCCTTCCTGAGTACGGATGCCAGATACTCACCCAAAAAGGGTGGGAAGGAGCACAGCCTGTGTCTTCCTCCCAGCTTCCCAAACCCCAACACACGTGCAGACCCTGACCCTCTTCAGTCCAACAAGAGGGAGCCTGATGGGGGTCCTTGTGGATTTTCTTCCGTGGCCTCTTGGAGACAGCACCAGTAACAGAATGGAAATATGGAAGGCAGGAGGGAGAAGTGTCACATAAGGGCAGCACTAAGGGTGAGACACCCCAGCAGCTGCCAGGCTTTGAGGTGTGCCATATTCCCATACTGCACATGCAGGAAGTCCCTGTCCAGAGTATGGCTTTTTCCAAAGGTTTCTCAGGAAGACTCCTAAGCAAGAGCTGTCTGTATCTTCCAGCTAAATTCAGAGATCAAATATCTGGTAAATCTCTACCCCTTCTACAGAAAATAAGAACTGGAAAAAAACTTCAAAGTGGATAGACCCGATGAGAATTAGCCAAAACCACCATCAGAGAGGGAGCAGACGACAAGGAGAGATCCTTGCCCTGCAGTCTGTCAGAGAGAACCTCTTGTTCTGTTAATCAAAAGGCCTGCTAGCTCTGCAATTTATATAGCTTTGCCTTTATCCAAGATTAATCATGCAATTTTGTGTTACATCCAGATTCTATGATTGGAGTGAATATTTTCAGATGCTACTTGGACTATGCTTCCACGAGTTCAGCTCCAAGCATCACCTTGATTTCTATGGCTGCAGCTAGGAACTACTGTGGCTACAAGGGATCACCTGGGAGAATCACAGTTTGGGACTATAGCTTTTGATGCTGTTTAGCCATGCCCAGCCTTTCAGTTCTAAAATGCATTGCAAGGGTGTTTGTGACACTACAGTTTGTCAACCAGGAGTTTCCAGACCTCCTCCTGCCTTTCCATCTGGCTTTTGGGTTGGCTTGCAGAATATCAGAAGTCCCTTTGCCAAGTCCCTGCAGTTGTGAGCATGGGAAGTTACTGTTCGTCTGGTGGTGACACTGAACTATTTTGATACTGAAATTTTTCAATTCATCTTGTTTACTGAACATCTTTTGACTAAGTCTTATTATTTAAACTCCACAGAACACCTGCAACTACAAAAAGTCTTGCAGCATAAGAGGCAATTGCAAACTTCACTTGCATACTCCATCTAGTTAACAAGGCTTTGTATGGAATCTAATGACAGACAATAGGAAAAAATCCTTTACCTGTGCTTGGAACAGAAAATAATTTAAACTACTGGGAAATTTAGCTTTTTAGATGTCATGGAAAATGTATGAAGTGTTATAGTCTAGATGGCTACTGATAAATTGTAGAAGAATTTACGAAACCATAACAACGAATTTTAAGGGATTTTGCATGCAAATTGATACCTGGGATATAAATTCTAGGTTGGATCCCAAATAGGAAAGGATATTTTCCAGTACAAATAGAAGTATATCCTTTTTCTGCATACCCTAGGCCTTACAAGGCTTGTAACATTTATGACCAAAGTCTTGTGAGAAGACCATGTTAGAATTATATTTTATCCATGTTAACCCACAGCCTTTATGTTCATCCTCAAATCTTACTGCTCTGCTCCTAAGCCTAATCCAGATCTAAATTTGCACAAAAGATATTAAGGGATAGGCTGGTCTATCCCTGTTAAATATTGTATCCTTGAATACATTACAGGTTTTCATTTTAGTCTTCCAATTACAGACACCATGAAAGCATGCACATTTGGTAGTACTTTTTAAAGCTGAATTCTCTACAAAGTCTTACTAGATACAGTAAGGATCAGACAAAAACACACATAAGGGGTGTCATAGAGCATTTTCATAGAACATCACCCTTTGACACCTTCCTTAACAGTAATGAAGCCAACTTCCTTTGTTGTTTTCAATGGAGCCGTCACATGATTTGTTTTCTCCTAAAGCAATTCACAGGTGGATGATTTGACCAGCTGCTGTTTTCATGCAGTGCAAAAAGATTTCCCTCCTCTCTCAGCTCTGTGGTACAGCATGAGCTGCAGAAGTGGCACCTGTGCCATCTCTTACCTGCACCAGCATCCTCCAGACCAGAGGAATTCTGAAACCCACACAAGGATGTGGCACCACTGGCAGATTGCAATGCCTGAGACTCAGAAAACTGCTTTTTTTTTTTCCCTCTGGTGGTGGTCAGACTAAGAAACGCTTCAAACATCAAAATCTAAATAAGAACTTTCCCTACTACAAGGTAGTAATTTTTTCTTAAAATAGATATTTGCTCCTCTGAAGTGTTTTTTTACCTTCCTCTGCCATTTTGTGAAAATCTCTCTTACATCTATAAATTATAGCTACACAGACATAGGATAATGGTTCAAAGGCAATAGAGTGTCAGGGAATAAACGTGCTTTTAGATGTTTTCATGGGGTATTTGCTTTGATATTTCCATGTAATTTAGGGTTAATGTATCTGCCATTACAGCCAAATGTGTAATGCCAAACACTGGGGAGTGGTGACTTTTTCTTTCACTCTTTTCCTTTCAGCTTTAGCATTACACCTGATTTTCTGTCACAGCCTTTGAGTGGCAGCGCTCCTGTCCTCACTTGCGCGCACCTGGGGGACACAGCCGTCTGTCTGCAGATCCTGCTCCTGCAGACAGCACAGTAACAGAGCCCTGCCCGCGTCAGGAAAACCCACAAACGCCAGAGGTTTATGTCCAAAAAGCAGACAGAGGAGTGCTGCAACTTTATTTGAATAAAGGGAGAGAGTCCACTGGCACACACGCCCGCGGGCTTTTCTCTCTCGGGCTCTCGGAGGACGCAGCCTCCTTTAATCCCAAACTCCCGGCCGCCTGTTGCCCTCTTCCTTTCCTAATTGGCTGAGGTACTAGGAAGGTACAGCCTTCCTGAACCGCTTTCCACATATTCTCCCGCTGAACCTACTGCTTTATCCCAAATTCAGAAGTTCAGGCTTGCGCAGACCCGTGTCTGTTTCAGGAGCCGGGCTGTCTGGGCTCCGTAAAGGAGCCTGCTGCCCAAAGTCAGTAGGGACACCAAGACCCGTTTCAAAGATGTTAATACCCACACCTTCACCCATCAAATTGTTTGTAAAGACATTAGCTTTCCTCTTACCCGCAATCCCCCGCTCCTCTGAGGAAAATGGAAGGAATAAAGATTTGCATTTCGGATATATGGGCGCCCGTTAATGTCCCCGTGCTGGCCGCGCGTTTGCCTGCAAAACCACGCGCAGATTTAAGAGTTTGGAACAAGTATTTTCATGGAAGTATTCTCCGTGGAGCCGTTCATCTCTGGAGAGTGGGCTGATTTCTAAACCCAAGGGGTTTTGGGGTTTGGATACACCAGGCTGCCCTCCGGCGGCGGCCGGCGCGCAGCGCCCGCTCCCTGCTCCGCCAGAGCCGCTTCCCGGCCTCGCTTCCCCCGCTCCTCCCCACACCGAAGCGGCCGGGAGGGGCTGCTCGGGGGCACCGGCAGCTCAGCGACCCCGAAAGCCTCAGGAGAGCTGCCTGTGAGCTGGACAGGCTCCCAAAGCCTCGTGCCTGAGCTCCCTTCCCGCGCTCGGGCTGTAACCTCTCGCTCCGGAGGGGGGAAACCAGGGACAGGCGAACACGTTCTTTGTCATCTCTTATCAGCAGTTTCGAGATAAAAATCGAAACGGCAGCGAGCTGCCCCAAACACGTGTCGTTCCTGCCAGTGGTTGGTGCTCCATGTCGCTGTGAGCCGTGTCCATGGGGATGCAATCCTCCTGGTGCTCCATGTCCCTGTGACCTGCATCCATGGGGACAGCATCTTCCTGGTGCTCCATGTCCCTGTGACCCGTGTCCATGGGGACAGCATCTTCCTGGTGCTCCATGTCCCTGTGACCTGCGTCCATGGGGACAGCATCTTCCTGGTGCTCCATGTCCCTGTGACCCGTGTCCATGGGGACAGCATCTTCCTCATGTTCTGTGTCCCCATGAGCCAGCCGCCTGGGGGGATGGTGCATTCAGCTGATGCTTTCAACCTGCCTGGGATTCTTCAGGGACCAATTCTAGGTTGCTGGGTCAGTGTTAGGAAGGAAGCAATAATTGCATTTGGTTTCTACACACTCTGAAAAATCTGCTTCCTTTAGTTATTACAGCAAGATGAATGGAAAACGCTTCTCGTTTATTTTCAGAGGAGATGGTTACTACACACTCTCAAGTCAATTGCTATTATTACTGTTCAGAGAAGAAAAGGAAGTGCTGCTTTCAGTGTGCAGTGGTCTCACCTGCTCCCATTTGATTTTGAATGTCCCTCAAAAACACGGGACATTTAGTAATTTGTCACTGTGTATTCTATGAGCTGAATCAGTTCCAGTGCAGAAAGGCTACACATGGGACCAGTGGGATGTAGCAGGTTTGTTCCTGCTCACGCTCTACCTGCTTGGATCACTGGAGTTGAGTCACTTGGAACCAAGGATCGCTCCCTTGCAGCAATGATCTGAATTTCTGTGTGAGTTCAAACACTGACAGTGGTAGGGAAAGCAGCAGTGTCACGGCTCTGGCTGCTGACAAGGTACAGAGGTAGCCAAAGCCAGCACTGAAAGTCAGTGATCTGTCAATAGGCATGAAGCCAACTTCTCTTGCTTTCTATGTTTGGTAAAGCTCTTATTTTCCTTCAAACTCAGAATTTTAGGGTTATTTTCCAACACAATTACATGGAAGAACACATCTATCTTTAAGAGAACAGTGGCCACAGGAGATGCAAAGTGTTACATGATTATTTAGCAAACCCTGGAAAAGGCTAGTGTACTGCAGGAAGGGACCTAATGCCACACGTACTCTACAGATCTTGGAGCAGAGATGTTTTATAAGAGTACACTGGAGGTTGTTTCAACTCCTATGATCCCAAAACATCGGGATAGCTCCACCTTGGCTATCTTATATTTTGTGACAGAAAACTATCAAATGCCAGGCCAGGTCTTCTTAACATCAGTGTTAAAAAGGGAATATATCCTTGATATCCAAAGTGGGAAGGATCAGTCAGTTTGCAGTGGACACTAATGGCATGAGGAAGCCATGTCTATGCTAAGTATTTATTCATTCATTTATTCGTGTCTATGCTAAGTATGACAGAATGGGTGCCCTGCACAGTTATGTTAAAGGGTGCCCTGCTGCTAGGGCTAAAAAGCATCTCACAAAAACAAAGTGAATGGGAATACGGCATTCACATAAAGGAGATTCATGTACAGATCACCCTCACACAGCACCACAAACCTGAGTGCACAGGGTACAAGCACTACCATAAGCAACTGACCACAGAGATTTGACACACATCATCAGCTGTTTAACAATTAGATTATTAAATAAGATTTAATCTAACCAGGAATGTGGTTAAGGGTTAAATCTCTACAATTAAAACCTTCTCTTGCTGAAGACTTTTTTTTAATAAAGAGCTTGTAGCTGAATGGTAAATAAGATTTAGACCTGTTAGAAGATTAAGTGTTCTGCTCTGTTCCTAAGCTTAATCTTAAGGCAATTAATAGTTCTCAAGGTCTGAACAGTAGGGATATGCATGAATTTTCTTAATTCCACCAGCTGAAACTGAGTTGAATGACTTCTGCCTTACATTGTCACACAAACACTGGCATGGCTTGCAGTGGTGTAAATCAGCAGTAGTACAAGATTACCCACCGGTGATCCATAGAAAGTAATACATCAAAATATATTACAGCAGATGATAAATGTGTAAAAGAAAATCCTCTTAAAAATCATAGTAAGAATAGGGACTGTTTCTATGTTTTTTCCCTTTAACCTACGCTCTTATTTAACATTCCTGCTAAAATGGATGAAGTTAGTGAAGCAGTTTATAAAAAGTAAAATAGTTGTCAAACAGCATATTTAATCCACATTTGCACTATGTTGTGCTTATTGTGAGTGGGGTATGTGGTGTGACATGCACAGGGTCATATTTCCATCCTGGAACATGGAAGAGCGTGGGTACAACCTCGGTTTCCCCAGATCAGGATCCTGAGACTATTTTTCCTGACTTCCCATTCTCACTGTTTCCAAATGGGCACTGCAATCCCATATTTTCCTTTTTAAACTGTATATACTCATTTTGTCAGCCTCTGCTGTCACATCCTGAACAAGAAGTATAAGTGAGCAGCGTTCCTGGGTGATCAGCTGGGATCACATTTGGACCAGGATGGAAGTTGTGGATTGCTGTTGTGGCAAGCAGTCATCAGCTGGATGACCCTGTGCAGTGCCTTTTTTTGGGAAGTACCCGGTGTTAACTTGGTGCTCCTGGTGCCTGACAGTGACACGCTTCATGGACCGGCAGTGGGTCGCAGAGCAGAGCTGAGCATGGCCTAGGAGGTTCTGGATCACATGGTGGTCACAGCTGCTTTTGTCTCCCAAAGAGTGACCCATAAAGCAACAGCAAATATAGGAAGTGATCATTATGAAACCGCCTAATGAAGTTTGCCATCTACTCACTTACAGTACTATGAATCACTTTATCTACAGGGACTGTATCTTTATTTGAAGTTCCCACTTTGTGCAGTAATTATATCTAAAAGCCCTGTGCAGCCTGTTCACCTCAGGAAAGGAGAGTTTTGTTGTTAGCGTTGCAGAATTGAAACCCTCGAGTTCTGGCACACAGAGAACACACCCCCTCTGCTGAGTCTGTGTCCTCAATCTACACCCTTCAAGACCCACAGGTAGCAAACTACCTGCAGCCTAATTAATGATTTTTCTTAACAATGTTTCAGCTTATTTTTTCCTATAATAAGCCATTATTTAAATTCCTAATAATTTGAAATAGTCAAAGTAATATCGTTAGTGTTGGCAAAGACAGAAATTCCCCCTGACTGGGTGCTAGTCACTCTTCAGTGAATGGTCTATGAGTCATTCTGCTATTGTCTCTGTTTGACTAAAGAAGGGGACTTGGTTTTTAGTTAAATTATATTTAAATGTAAAACACAATTTCTTGTTAACTTCGTACTCATGTGAGGACATTTTCATTGCTCTTATTAACACTTCTGCTTTCAGGGGCACAGATTTACCTGATTAATTGTTCAGAAATAAAGAAAAAACCCTGGTACCTGCAAAGTATCCAGCCGATTTTCTTCTCAGTAACATGTTAGTGAGTTCCTCTCATTTATAGCTTTACAGTTGTGCCCCATATTCTCAGGGGTTTCTGATTAAATACTCATTAATTTTTGCATCATAGAGAAGGAGCTTTAAAATTTCAAGTGGGTGTCAAGTTGCATTAAGACTTGTGTACTCATTTTGCCTGAACTGTTATTCATGCACAGAGTAAGAAGTGTAAGAGTGTCCTTTTTTTAAAAAAGAGGATGCTGCAGCTCTTATGTAGAACTTCATGGTGCGAATAATTTCATGTGTATTTTACAAAAAATAAAATTGCTATAATGATGTGTGTTTGGTGTGCATTTTGGTGTGCATTCTACATCCCATGGTGCAACTTACATAGGAAAAACATATAAGTATCATATCAAGGCAGATTTCTCTGTTCATCAAAGAACTGCTCTGTAACAGTCTGTCAGAAATTGTTTGTCTGCTTTAAGAACTCTAAACATATTTCTGTGCTATGCCTGGAAGTAAGTTTTGTTGTAAAAGATGCTTTCACTAGTCCAGGAACACAGACAAGAAAATATTCACTTAGATTTCTATGATTTTTTTTAATAGTGTTATTAATAAACTTCATTGACTTTGTGTTCAATTTTGCTGCTTAGCTCAGGTTTTTGTTTTCTTCTGTCTTATGCAAATTGTACTGATATTCCACAGGAAGTTAGAAAGAAAACTTCCTGTAACTCGCTGAGAAGGGTAGGAGATAGCAGCCTTCCTTTCCAAATGCCCACCAACAATGCTGTCATCTCAAGTTTTAGGCCATGTGAGCCATAATCAAAGAATCAAGAGGAGGACAGATGCGTAATGATATGAAATCTTTACTCACCTGCATAAAAATAGAACCATTTAAATAGTTTCACTGCCACAGAATAATGTAGCTGGAAGCACTTTTTGCCTCAATTTCCTGATGAAGCACAAGAGCAACTTTGCAAGGAACAGTGACAGCAGAAATACAGTGCACACACCCCCTGGTAAATAAAATTATTCTTTTCTTAAATGCAGTGTTAAAGCAGAGTGACTGCCAATTCACTTTCGAACCTGACAGTGTTGCTCACCTTTGGCAGAAATGTAAGTCTCTACAGTACTTGAATTTTATGCTAGAGTTTGTTTCTCTAAGACAGCTTGGTAAATTGATTGTGCCATGAAATTCTTAAAACTTTTAGCCTAACAATCTCTCTGCAACATAAAAACACGTAATCAAACTATGTTGAGGTTTAGATATTTCTACCTGCCAGAACGATGTGACTGGTCAGTATTATTCCCATTATTTGCACATTTTCTTAAAACTGACCCATACACATACTTCCTTTCTTTTACTGAGTATGCTAAAAACAAAAAAGGCTGTAAGGCTGTGTATGAATTTTTTAAATCTACATTAACCTTTCTTTCTTAAGCTATAAAAAATGTAACCCATTTCTGTTTCAAAGTTATTATCAGGGAAGCTGATGTTCTGCTGGATGCTCTCAAAGCTTTTCAGTGCAGTAAATATTGTTGATATAATTTCACCGACATATGGATCAGAATAATATAGATAGTTCATAGCCAATTGTTTGAGATACAGTTGTGTAGGAGCATCTAAGAGGAGTGGGAAATAAAACAAAAGCTTGTAAAACTTGCTGCCAGCATCTAGATCGGTGAAGAAAGAGGTGATTGAAAACATCCCAGTTTTATAGCAGAGAAAGGATTGTTATCTTATACAAGGTCAAATACGTAGAAGAAAAAATCATCCCTTATTTGAATAAGGTATAAATATTAATTAGCTTTAACATAGGAGCCTGGAAATAAAATAATTTCTAAAAATATGTGATTATGTATTAAATATTCACCCAAGGATCAGAATAATAAGGTGACCAAGAGACAGTCTAGTATATAAACTGGAACAAACAAAGAATTACAAGCAGCCTCCTTGCAGTGTAATCGATCAAAGACAGTTGCACTTAAGAGTTGTGTGTGTGAATGTGTGCTGACAGGGTCCTTTACTAGCACAAACACAGAAAATGAAATGGCCATTTC
>WAAG01074078.1:249-36208 GCA_013390105.1 Tichodroma muraria
TATAATGCATAAGCTTTTTTTCCCAGCAAAGTTAGCAGGAGGGCCTGTAGCTATGATAGAATACCATTTCCATGACTGTTTTCACTTCTTGTAGCAAAATGAACTTTTAAACTTACTTTAAAAACCACTGTGAGGTTGAGAGTAGTAATTTGTCTCAGTGAGTTGTAGTAGAAGCAACAAAATAATCCTCAGATTGCCAATTTGTGGAATATCTGGCAAAGAGAGACTGATGTCATTCAGACTCTGTACCCATCACAAACTCTCTGTGCTTTGGGAAAAACTGAACTTTTCTCAACAAAATGATTGTTGGCTTTGTGGAAATTCACAGAACACCCCCAGAACTTTATTTTGCTTTGGTACAAACATGCACAAGTAATTCTGATCTATTTTTCAACTCATATTTAATTTCTTAAGTTGTTAAATTTTCAATACGCTCCTTGACATCAGTTGATCAGGTCCTGTCTATAAAACAATACTTGTTTCATTTCTGTATTAGGCATCACAGTCAATGGAGAACTTATTGGTGATAAGAGAGCAAATAGTGATGCAAAGATCCAAAACTCATATTTTAGAAAATTTGGTATTGCAAACAAGCACCTGGATGTAAAGCTGACAGTAACTCCTGAGATGATCACAATTCAGAATGGTGATGAAAAAACAAGTTTCACCTGGCTGGACTCAGTTACTTTGCAACAAGCAGGGTAAGACTTACAGAAAGGATATAAGGATCTTGTATTACTTTCTACTCTTGTTAAAATATTTTTAAATGTTGATCAATAATATACTTCTAAGATTTGTGTGTGAATCTATATAAGTAATTGATTCAAGCCCTGCTGGATTCTGCTCTCTACTTTGTTGTGTAACTGCTGAATTATTCACAAACTCCTCTGCTTGAAATAAGTAAATGAAGACTTTTCCCTGATTTGCTATTGCTATGACTAAGGTAAAACTAGATTTGGTATTGTGCTTTATGTAGCAGTGACTTGCAAATACTTAAGGAGTAGCTTCAGACATAGTGTGTAGTCTTTCAAAGGCATAATAGTGTTCCAAAAAGAAATCTCCATTTTAAAAATGGAATTTGTGGCAGTTACAGAATTGGTATGTTTTTTCTTGTCAGCAGGAATATTTCTCATGATCTATTACAAAATCATTTATACCTATGCAAAAGGTTTATAGAAAGACCAGGCAACATTTTCTCTTCCTCCTCCTTTACATTGCACTATAAAGGAAATTTATTCAATTTATTTTAGAGTAAAATTTCTGCCTTCTCAAGGCCTGGCAATGCAGCAGAAAGAGCAACCTGCCATTCATACACATGATTTTTTATTGCAATAAACACATGGATGATATCACTGACACAATAAGAGGCAAATTTTTTCCATCCTAGCACCAAAATAGTCAGTTTGGGAGTTGACTTCTCTAAAAAACTGAAGGAAAAAGCATCACGTCACATCCAGGCAAAGAAGTGAAGGTTTTATCAGTGGAATTTTTATCACTGAGCATGAGGGGCTGTATCTGCATATCATCAACCTGTCTGGCTAATTACCCTGCTAAAGGACAGGTTTTGCTGAAGACACCTTACTGAAAAGTTTAAAGGCCAGGTAGCCTTTTTCAGTGTCATCTAATAATGATTCTGTGACTGTGAACACACAGAGAGACTCCATGGACCAAACCAGGCAGCAAATCCTCTCTCTTAAAAAACACTGAGCAGTTTATAAAGCTACATTTGTTTCTTCTTCTCACTTCTTTCTGTTTCTGTTTCTCACTTCTCATTTCTTTCTGTTGTTGTTGACTCTGGTAAACACAATGTTCTAAGTCATGTTTTTCTTTTTTCCTCAGTTTAACTTTGATAATTAACAGAAAAAAAAATCTGGTGCTCTCAATGGACAGTGGTGCCTCACTTGTTGTTGTTTTGCACCAAGTATGGAAGAAACATCCTTTCCACCAAGATTTCCTGGGACTGTATACATTGAAAAGTGATAAATTGTCTGAACAGACCCATGGGTTATTAGGTATGACTTTGTTTAGTGTTTCCCTGCTGGTCTTTCCTTATGAGGCTACATAATTTATAGACAGAATATTGTACTTGTGCTGAGAATAATCACCCAGAAATTTCAGAGGTCAACACATCAATTATTTGATTTTTAAACAGCTGAAGACTTGGAAAACATGTAAGAAATTCAGCAGAATAGACAACCCACCAAATGAGGATACCTTGAAGGATAGCTAGAAAAGGCTGTAATTGTTCTGTGCAGTCAGAAGCTGGAACTTACATCCAGATGATATGGATACAATTCTGGGTTATAAACAGAAAATAATACCAACAGTACCGCAGGCATATGTTCAGCCTTACCTGAAACTTGGTGCTTGCTTATCCAATCAAAACCCCGAAGGGACATGGAAACCAGTACAGGAATGTAGAAAATCTGGGATTTCTTTTTGATTTGCTTCTGTTTTGATGCCTGAAATGGTAATTTTGGCTTCTCTTTTTAGGACAGTTTTTCCGGCCCATTGACTTTACCATACTTGAAATTCACCCTGGGTCGGATCCCAAGAAACCAGATGCCACAATGATTGTTAAAAACAATGAACTGACAGTAACAAGGTACAAAATAATGAAGTCCTTAGTAGAGACTTAGGCAAGATTCCTTGTCCAGGTGCAGTTCCTACCTCAGTACTCCCATGGCTGTGTTTTCCCTTTCAGGGGCTGGCAGAAGGATTACAGAAGAGATCCTAAACACGGGGTTGATATTCCTTGCTGGTTTGTCCATGACAATGGAGCTGGGCTGATAGATGGTGTTCACACAGATTATATTGTTTCCAGTCTCTTTTAAGCAACTACAGCTTCCTCCAAATACACAGGCAGACAATATTTGTCTGAAAGAAGAGTATTTTCAACATATAAGAACTATTCAAAGTGTATAAGCACATCATGTTTAGCAAGGACAAGGTATGATGGATTCTCGTAGAGTTTTACTGTGTATTTGATCCAATCTGAAGTGCAAGATCCTTCATCCTCTGAAGTGTCCTCCTTATTAGATTTAAAATTCTGACTTAAAATGTTATTTTGTAAAACATAGCAGAAACCCTCTACCCAATTTTTAATCAATAATTGAGTGCCAGGAGTGATTAAATAAAAGTATCAGTACTCAGTGCCTGGGTCTGTTATTCTGACAGCTTAATGTTCTCGTGGCAGTTTCACAAAGCCCAGGGTGCCAGATGCATTTTGAAATTGAGCACATCTGACAGCCCAGACCAGATTTTGGGATAATCCTGTGGTACTTGGAACCATCTGACCTCTTGAGTGTGCATTGCTGAGAGCTGCTGCCAGCACAGGAGGTGACTGTTGGCATCCAGGACTTCTGTATTATAGGCATTTTAATTTGAACCTAACTTTTGAATGTCTGAATCTTTATAAATTAATGAAACACCAAGGTTGCAAGCAGCACTCACATTTGATTAATGATAGCTCTTTTGGACTGTGTCTTTCTTGAGGAGAACCCTTCCTTCTGTTCCTGTAAAAGAATTTATGAGCACATTCAGGACAAGTGCCCCATTTATTTATATATTCTTTTTTTAGTGCAAGAAATTGCAAGCTCTTACTTTTAAAGTAAAAAATACAACCAACCAAAAACATGTTCTCTCCCCACCCATATTTCTTATTTACTTCAAGATTTCTTTTAATCAAATCAGCTACAAAAAGGCAGTCGTGATCTCACATGGCAAAGCAGAAAATTCCCCAACAGTAGTAGGACAAAGAAAGTCATTGTGTGAAAAACTAGAATGCAGAACACAGAAAAGAGGAATGTAGTGGGAGAAACAGATGATAGATGTGATATGTTAAATTGAAAGACCAAGGGTAAAGGTGAACAATAATGCAACAGAAAAATCAGAGGAAAAAACTGAGCAAAGATATACTTACTGTTAAATTTATAGGAGATACAGGCCTTTTTGAGGAGCAAAATCCTTTACTGAAAGCAGCAGTTTTGTAAGAGAAAAAAAAATAGGTGAGGGGAGAGGGTGTCACAGTGGCTGCAGATTTTTGCCTGCTAAATCCAGACAGAAATGGTGAAAGAAAACAGTAATTTCTACAGAAGGCGATAAGTGACTGAAAAACAAGGAAGGAAGGGAGAGCAACAGGAAGGAGTGAGAGACGACCAGAACATAGAAACTATTAAGTTTAAGTTTACATGGTTCTAAATTTTTATTGCAAGATAATTAACTAGATGGAATAGAATGAAATAAAGAAATGATCCATTTTGGATTCTGAGACAGGAGCTGTGGCACTGCCCAAGGGGGCTGGTCCCATCCTCACTTGCTCCATTAACACAACAAAGCACAGCAGTGGAGAGCAGACCTTGACCTACCCGGCCGGCAGAGTTTGGGCACGCGGCAACCCTGGGCTAGCCAGAACTTTCCTGTTTGATTTATGGGGATGAGGCAAATCTCTGGAGAAGGCAGGAGTCTTGTCTGTGACTGAATTGGGAGCCACAGGTTGCTCTCAGGGGCTCTGGTCTGTCTCTGCATGGCTCCTGTTCAATAAGCACTCGGAGATTCCTGCCAGGCAGGAGGTAACAGCAAACGTAGCTAAAGGTAGCAGAGGGTGGAGAGAAGCAGCAGACAGATGCTCACATAGAAAACATTTACTCCTTCTTCTGATAGCTACAGTGCTAGTTAAAAGAAGTGTGGGCCATATCCTGTGAGATATGTATAGATCTGTTACATATACACTGACACTATTTTGTACTGGAATTAGAAATTACAAAATGCCAAATATTCATTACTGCATCTGCCTTCAGCTTCTGAGCAAAGGAAGGGAAGCTAGGAAATCAGAAACCCACCAGAACTCACTTTGGGGCTTGGAAATCATGGGAGAGTGACTAAACAACAAATTAAGACACAATTCAAGTGAAGAGTGGAATGACGCCTACTTACAGAATGGAAAGCACACGTGCAGAGGGGAAGCAGCACCACGTGGATTTGGGAGCTGCAGCAGCCAGGCACACCAGCAACCGTGGGCTGCTGCAGAAAGCACAGAAATCTCTGTCAGCACAACTTGTCTATTCAAAACCAGATAAAATCTTTGAATAATGTGATGAGTTTCTATAGTACCTTAATAAATGCCCCGGCCCAGAGCTTCTCTGCAGCAAGGGAGAACTGCATTAGCAGGGCAGCAGCTGCCTGGGAAAACTCAGGCATTGCAGTTTGAGTGCAGCAATGGCCTGCACCTGCTTGAGCCTCACTTAAAGCAGAGGGTCCCAGGTGAAAGCTGCCCCAGCCACGAGCCACTGCTCCCTGCTCAGTGCTGTTTCTATCCCTGCTGCTGGCAGCAGGGCAGGAGGTGACACACAGACACCCTACAACTGAAAGCAGGAAATGTTTAATTTGCAGCAAGTTTGCTGATATAACCCTGGATCAACAGCTTGTGATTCAAATCCCAAATTTGTCTCTAATAGAAACAATCAGTTTGGGAAGCCTGTTTTTGATGCAGTGAATTGAGCAATCTGGTGTTTCCAGTTTCCAAATTCCACATTGTTTGTCATGTAATTTGTGCAGCAAAATCAGCACCTTGAAAGTACAAGCAATTCACACAAACATATCTTGGCATCATGTCTGCACAGTTCTTTCAAAAAACAGGCTTCTAATTACACAGTTTGTTTTAGCTTATTGACTTCGGCAAGAAATTATTCCTCTTTTAGTACATTGCTTTAAAATAAAAAGATTTTTCCAGTTATATATTATTGGCAGGATAGAAAGCAACTTCTGTTAAACTGCCTACAATGCTGGCATATTTATGGGCTCAAAGAAACAAAGGAACTGAAATTCTAAAGCAAAATCATTTTCTTGATTTAATTAAAGGAATTAAAACTTATAAAAAGCAGAAGACAAACCACAGCTTGGATTTCATGGGCAGAGGCTTGTGTGTGTGTTTACTCAGCAGTGTTACCTCCGTGCACAGCAGATTTGGTTTGAGCTGTTCATTATTTGTAAAACATCTCCCAATGTTTGCAAAATGTATGAAACTGTTCCAAAAAAAAAAAGCTGCTAACTTTTGGGGTTGAAATGCTGTGTTTTGCAACCAGAGGTTTTGCAGCCACCCAATGGCTGTTCTGCAGATGTTTTCAAAAGGGAGCCTCGGAGATTTTTGCAACAATGAACCGGACCCCAGCTGGTGTGGGTTTGCATCCCACACACAGCCCCATTCACTGCTAATTTCATGAGCTCTGACTTGTCTGACAGAACAACCTCCAAGAGAACCCTGATGCAGCAGTAAAACAGAAAATGAGAGACATGGTAAACTAATACTGTCTCAAACTTCGTGGTGCTTTCACAAAACACGTGGTTCAAGAACACCACCGTCTATAACAGGAGAAAGTTTTAGAAATCTATTATTGTTTGCATGATTCATTTGTTGTCTTGGATGATGCCACTACTGATTTTTAATTGAAAACCTAAGTTCATATGTCCATATCAAACTGTGAGCTGATAAGGTCAGTTTTATTTAGTTCATTCATATAAATCTTCAACAACAAAACCACATTGCAGATTAGAAACCATTTTCAAATAGCAAACAAGCAAGCACCATTATATCTTGAAAGTAGAATTATTTCAAGGTAAAATATTTGTGACATATATAGAGCAACAGTAAGGCTTTAACTGTGTGGTTTTCTTGATGAAAGTATCAAAAATACTTGGAAGAGCTCCATTTGCATCATTTTCTTCACATTTTTTCTTTCTAAGGAGTTAGATCTATTGACCAGCAGGAAACAGGTTCACTGGCTGACTCGAGCCTGTAATCTTTCTTGTACAACCTGAAATGAAATCAGAACAAGAGAATTGTGATAACACAATCAAAGGGCATTGCCAGAATTGCCCTGGTGTGCAGATGGCACCAGGAGTCAGAGGCCTGTGTGGGCAGAGCTGCACCTCAGCACTCCCAGGACCTGCACACTCACAGCATTTCTTCCCCATTACAGATGTGTGCTAAAAGCAATTGAAGGACAGAAAGTTTTTCTTATGGTAAATCCAACTAAAGAAACACCCTTCCTGTCCAGGAAAACAATGCAAGCTGTACCCCCAGGGTGTAATTTCCTTCCAACGAAATAGGAGCCTTGAGCCCTGTAGCATCACTTAAACAACAAATGCAGGCTGTTGGGGAAAAATTAAAACACAAGTTATTTACACCAAAGAAGTGTGTTCTTGCAAACACTCCCTCAGTTTCATTTCTTTTGATCTGTGGTATTTGCTGATAAAATACATCTCAAAGCACACACCACCCACACCACCCCTCCCCATATCTGGTACCTGGAAACTTTGTGAGCAGATCCAGACACTCTCAGGAGTCTTTCCACAGCACTCTGATCGTTGTTGGAGTTACTCCCAAATTGTGCTTTTGAATAAAATTGACCTAAGCAACAGACACAGAAATTATTTAAAAATACAAACCAGCTGAGTGTTGCTGTTTGTTTAAGCCAAATGGCAGCTCAAACACCAGGAGAGCAGCTCTTCATCTCAAAAAACAAACCAAACATCATGTTTACATGCTACATTAGTAAGTTTAGAAAATTCTTCTGTTACATCTGTGATCTCCTGTTACCCCTAACTCTCTCCATGGGAAGGTTCAGCTTTTCTCTGATGGTTTTTCACAATTATTTCTTCCCTGTGGTTTTTGGAATAGAGAGCCTCTCCATTTGCAAAGTTTCCAAAACTTCAGCTTAGGTCCCACCAGGATTTTTGGAGCTGAGACATTCAGGAGCAGCTGGCTTTCATTTCCTAACCACGATTGTTTACAATCTCATGTCCATTATTTATAGTCTGTTATTTGACATCAAATGAATTTTCTGCATCAAACATGTCATTCCACAGCACTGCTGAGGTTAAGCCCAACTATTATTTCAGTCCCATTTTAACATCTTCTAAACCCATAATAGGCCACTTAGGGTTGTGCCGCTGGTGAGAGGAAAAGCGTTGTGTTATGTGTGTTATGTTTCCAGGGTGAGACCTCCCCTCTTTGGGATTGCTGGGCAGTAAAAGTTAAATGTCCAAAAAGAAGAAATTAAATGCAAAGTTTCTCAAGAACTCCCTGAAACAACCCCCCAACTACACTCTCATTTCAGGAGCTGAGTTACAAGAGCATTCTTTGTTGCACACGTCCATATTGATACACACCCAGAACTCCAGTGACTTTGTCCGAAAAACGGTCAGTGTTCAAGAAATAGAGCCCAAGGAAATCGTCTGGAAACCTCACCAAGGAAATTTTCACTGTGACTGTATCAGGCAGTGATGCTGTAACACTCCTTTCCTTTTCAACTGACACTCTCAGCCTAGGAAGTAAATTATGAAATTATTTCAAAGAAGAATGTGAAGAAAGAATATATATTTACCTGACATTAATTAATCAAAATAATTTCACTTTTGCCTTTTATCTCTTTGTAATTGCATTTTTCCTGATCTGTTTGTAGTTATTGTTAAGATAGAAAATAGTGAGTAGAATATCTTTTCTTGCTGTGCTGCACAAGTCTTGCAAATATACCAGGGGACAAATTTTTGCTGATGAATACACCTTATTATCCATAATGACAAGAATTGCCTGGATGGAAAAAAAATCTCACCATTTTAATGAGAAAAAAAGTAGACTAATAAAATAATTCAATCTTTTTTATGAACAAGTCAAATGTTTTTGTTCTTGGATATTTCACAAGTTTTCCAGACTTTGCCTTTCTTCTGACCCATTAATGTCTTTGTGATCCCAGGTGGGCCTGCAGAACACAAACGTCACTGTAATTTTGCTCTCTGCAGACAGGATTAACAAAGCCACCCCTAAAGTGCTGATGCAAGGGCTCAGGTGCTGGATTGAAGCAGGAGGATCATTCTGCTTGGCAAATTATACTGGGACATAAATCCAGCAAGTTCTTGGCTCTGTTTGGATTACAAGAATAATTGAAAGCAGTTGTTGTAGAACTTGTTATTGTCTAAAACTGTATGTGTGGGAGCAGTGATGTGTGTCCTGTCTGCCCCAGGCCGGCAGGGGATCCTTGTGGAGACTTATTCCAGCAATATAAAAAGGCAGGGGGAACCAGCTACACTCAGCTCTTCCTTGTGGAACTGAAGGATCCTGCTCTAATTACTCTAACAAATAAAGTCTGCTTTTAAAGTATCCCTTCTCCTACAGTGGACATTTAGTTACAGACAGCTATTGCAACACTTTATGCCTGCCCATAAAAAATGTCAGCTTCCCAGATGGGAGTTATTGCTAAAACTGAGGAGGAAAAAAACCCCAGCCTGTGTGGAGACAAGTGCTGTATAAAAGGGACAGTAAATGTCAAAGCCATCACTTGGCAGCGCTCGCTCTGCCCTGGAGGAACACAAAGTGGCTGCTGGTGGCACCAGGCTGCTCTGCATGGCTCCTTCCCTTTGGAACATAAACACATGAACAGCAGGCTGATGGTGCAGTTGTTCTAGTTCTCTTTATGCAGGCATGGAGAATTAAAATCAAACGTATTTTCTTCTCCAAATTTGAAATGGGGGATTATGAAGATACCCTGCTGCTATTCACACTGATATACTTGCTGGAGAAGGATATTTGGAAGCACTTCAGGTAAATGGGAAAGTAAAGCCCTGAATTAACAAAGATCAGACACATTTTCAAGTTTAGGAAGCAACAGGGAGGTGTTTCTTACCCCTGAATGGTGGAGGAGGCTGACTTCGTCCATGACAGCCAACTGTTCTTGTTATTGTGGATTACAAGGATTGCATGAGTGTAGACATGGATTTGCACAGGGGGATTCACATAGTTAATATCAAACTGCACAAAGTGATTTATTCCATCTCCAAGTTTCCCCATCACAGTGAGTCCTTTAAAACAAATTCGTCAGGTGATTCTTTTCTTAAGGTACAAGTGATCTTAAAAAATCAGCTCCAATTTTGTTACTGAACAACTCCGGGGTCTCAAATCTAGTTTTGTAGGGCATTTCTGGATTTCAGCTCCACATGCCCCAAGACTGTGGTGGGGTCACTAGAGCCTGTTTAACCCCACACTTCCACCTCCTGCACAGAGGTGTCTCTGTTCCATAATTAGAGCAGGTGCCCAGTGCCTGGGCCATGGCTAACCAAGGACAGGACCACAGAAAAACTGCTGTGCATCCAGAGCATGCATCTTTCTGTTGGCACACAGGGACCCTGAGGTTTAAGGTCTCTGCATCCTCCAAAGCCCTAAGGGCTGGGTAGGAGAAAACCCTAAGGACTGAGGAGGATGTGACACCAGGAGGAGAAGGTGACCCTCAGCCAGACCTGTGAGAAGTGCCTCCAGCTGTTGCACCATTAATATTGCCTAAAAGGCAGAATTTACCACAGCCTCTGGTCAGTGCAAGGCAGAGGTGGGAGATGGCTCTTCATGAGAGGCAGTTATTCCCAAAAATACCAACCGCACTCACAGACCCAGCAATTCTTCTTGTCTTGGCATTTGGGTATTGTGGCTCACTCACCTTGCTCTGGATCTGACAGCAGGTGGATAGAGGTTTGTGCTCTTTTATCAATATTTAAGCAGATTCTTTCATTTTGCTTAGGTAATTGCAAGAGAAGTTGTGGGTGTTCATTGGCTGAAAAGACAGAAGAAAAATATCAGCAACAAAAAAAAACTAGCCTGTGCCATGGATAGGCACAGCAAAAATAATTTATTGATTTATACCTAAAACAGCAGTTCTAGCTTTTATAGGATAGAATGATTAAAAACCAAGTAATAACTGTGGAAAAGCATACCCAGACACAGCACCTTGATATGAATGAAACCAACAGATTTTAAATATAGAGTTTACTAAGGACAATGAGCCTTTAAAAAGGCTTAAGCTGAAGATTTGTTGTACTACATTTCTTATATCCTTGAGCCAGAGAGGTCTTCTCATGGAACACAGGGATATTTTCTACTTACATGGAAAGAACTAACCATGGTTTGCAAGAAGATGTAAAAGATTTTCACAGAGTTGATGCAGTCAGAAGTGACTTTGTTGCATGAAGAAGTGTACATTACAGTTACATTAATAATTGAAATGGGGCTAGGATGTGTGTCACTTACCAATGGGTTGTGACACTCGCACAGCATCTCTGAGCCTGGAAACTGAAATAGTTAAAATTAGTAAAAAGAATTTAATGAAACATTTTTCTCTGTGTCAGCTGATGAACCAGGACAAATGCTGGACAGAAGCCTTTTTAGCAGAGCTCTTCACTGATGACTACAGAGAGCTTTGCCTAAGATGAGATGTCCCAATGGGGGAAAAAAGCACTGGATGTTTCCAGTGCCCATTTCTCTCAGGATGGACCATGCCATGGGCCCATGCTCATCTGGAGCTGTGGGAGGGTTTAGAGCTGTGTTTTCAAGGGCCACTGGGCAGTGTTGAATGCAGGACACCCAGCCCAGCCCCTCTGACCCCACTATGAGCAGCTACCTGTTGAAAACATCTTCCTGTTGCTGCCAGTTTGGAGCTCAGAGCGCCTTCGACCTGAAAGAAAAGGGTTTTCCCAATGTTTTGTTGCTTTGGGTTTATGCCTTGCACCTCCCTCCCCACCCTTTGGAACAGGGAATCTGTCCTGCTTCTTGTCCACTGACTTTTCTGGATACCCCCAAGACTGGTGACTTATCTTGTTTTTACATTAATTTATTTCGGCTTACTAATATACACTTTTCCAGATCTTTCACATTTATTTTCAGGAGGTATAATATTTTTTTGTTTCTGAAAAAGGACCAAGATTGTTTTCAAAAGTTTATAGTTCCTTATAAAATATCTGTGGACTGAAATACATATAATAAAAACTAAATTGTATACCAAGTGAGCATCTCCAATCCAAATGCATTTATTAAAATAAAGTTGATATGACCCTACATATGAAATGAACTTCATAGAACTCTTCTGAAGAGAAGCAGAGGAGGAGTACTTACCAGCAGGTGACCCACTCTTCACTCTATGAGAACCTGGAGAATGAAAGGAGAGACTCTGTGTTTTACTCATGATTGCATTACGTACCTTACAGGAGTGGTTCTGCTATTGAACTCCCCAGCACCACTTTGAAAGAGGCAACCTCCAAAAACAGGGCAGCACTGTGATTCCCTCAACACATTTCTGTGAAAGAACTAGAGAAAACCAAGGTTCTTCACCAATAAAATTATTATTCAAATAAATGCTGTTTCCACAGGGGAAAATATACCTGAATCATCCTCAGAAGGCATTCTTGAGTGGAATCTTTTGGAAGATGCTTCACACGTGGTAGGAAGAAGTAGAAAGCATCATTAACACCATTGACTTGAAGAACTACTTTTCCTCAAGGGCATAGATAATTTTGACCTTTGAGACTTTCTGAATGGAAGATTTTCTTGCTTTGACCCTGTTACCTACCCCAAACCAGCACAGCCTGCGGCAGGCATTGCTTACACTTCTCTTCACACATTTTTTCATATCTCAGATACTTCCCTCTATAGAACAACCACCATGAACTCTTTAGTTTGTTTTGTTGGGATTTTTTCTTTTAAGAGGCTATGAAAATATGCTACTGGAAAAGAAGAAAACACTTACCTCCTGCTGGAAGACTGCTGGGCTTCTCATTATCTGTCAAGAGGAAGAGGGACAGATGAGTGCCATACAGTCAACACAGAATTACCTTACCCTTGTGAACCAGCAAACTGGGACAAGGGCTTCAGGTGATGAGGTTTTTTTGTTAAAGGATGGGTATATAGAGCACTTGCAAAACTCTGACCAAGGCCATGCTTCCCCCTCTGCATTCATTTTTCCATTTAAACGTTACAATGTACAGCATTTTGCATTGCTACACAATGTTTTTGCATTGTCAGGAATATTATAGGAACAGCAATTATAGACTACCTTTGGTTAATATTTAAACTAACTCTTTTCCATTTCAGCTGTAGTGTCTGTTTCACCACTTCACCTTTCAAAAAAATCCTGCATGTTTTACTTTGAAAGGAAGCCAGTCCCTGAACTCCTGCCTCCAATTTGCCTCATTATATCAGTATCAAATGAACCTAAGTGGAGGTCAACAACAACGAATCAAGAAGAGCAGAGTGTTTCAGGGGGGCTGTTTTTACCAGTCTCCGTGGGTTTGTTTGCCAGCTCCTCCTGCTGCTGGGGTTTGGTGACCACCATGGAAGTGAGGGGTGTGACAAAGCTGTACCGCAGGGACAGATCCAAGGCTTGGGCCTCCAGGGCCTTCTGGTCCTCTTCTTGGGCTGAAATACTAAAGTCTGTGTTAATGATGAAGCAAAAATGTGTAGAGACTATGAACAAATCATCTTCAGATTCCTTTACACATTAGCTACGTCTCCACAGACATTTATTATTGAAGGATCAGCAGTCTTGGGGGATAACTCAGCTATTTGTGTACCTGAAATGACGGAAATGCTTAACTCTTCACAAAACTGGAGCCTATGTATGGTTTAAATACATAAAAGTAATAGATACATGATCTATGAAGTGTCTTATGGACATCCATATTGTTCTATTCCCTAGCTATTGCCATTTCCTTATCCACAGACAATATTTCTGAGTGGACAAGAACAATACATACATTTTAAATCTATTTCATAGTAATTTCATTAAGAATGTGTTACATTAAGTGTTCTTATATCTATGAAATTGAATGTTGTAGTGCCACTGTAAACTTCAAGGCACTTCATGTTCACCATACAGCAATGTATTACTCTCCCAGTATCTTACGGTTTTGATACTGTCTGAACAAACATTTCTGCTTCTTTGTATATTTCCCAATCATATCATTTGTGAATAAGGAATTTGTGTTTTGAGAAGTTAGAAGTTTGTTATGTGAAGCATTAAAATCACTTACGCTTTTTCCAGAAGCTGCTGAATGCTCAAGTAAGCCCACAGTCTCTCTATGAAATGCCCAAAGATGTATCTTTGATTTTGGAATACTTGCTCCTTCTCCTTGACATTTGCTTCTTCCTTAAGAGTCAAGTTACTCGTGTGCTGAAGTGGGAGAAAACTGACCATCAAAAGAAGAGCTTCAGACTTCGTTTATAGTCACATTATTAGACTTAAAAGAATATCTTTCAGTACCAGTTGTCCTTCAATTTTGTTCTTTCCCATTGGAAAATGCAATTCCAAAGTATCTAAAGAAGTATTTTAGATATATATTTCTGGACTTGAAGCAATGATGAAGAAAGGAGGTAATTAAATTTTATTTCAGCATTTCTGAGATGAATAATTGAGATTTTCTACTTCATTGTAACAACAGAAACCTAGAAGTGTTTAAAAGGCAAAAATATTTGGATTTTGTTAAAGAATCAACAAAATTTAATTAGAATTCCTGGTTGCTTATTTGTGGATGTTCTTCAAGGTTTTTCTTTTGTAGCAAATTCAAGGGAGGGTAATTTCAGAAAGTGATCTGAGAGTTCAAACTATGGGAAAAAAGCTGAATGCCCAAATGCAAAGAACATATACTAAACAAAGAACACTTCTTGAAGCCTCCAATTGTGCCACAAAAGACAGAAGGGAGAGATGTTTTTCACAATTAGTAAACTTACTGACTGAGCTTTAATTTCTACTGGCAAAAGATCCAGCTCATCGCTGATTTTTCCAGACACTATAATTTCAGATCCTTCAAAAAACAGCTTGAAATTGTTCTTGGTTAATCCTTCAATGGAATTTTCTGGATACTGCATTTCAATTTGCATTAATATTGGGGTAGCCACCTCTTGATAAAAGCCCTAAAGAAAAGCAGTGAGACAGAGAACACACACGAATGATGGCAAAATTGCGCGAAGCAATGTGTTGAATGTCTAAAGCCCCTTTAAAAAGTTTTTTCTTTAGTAGTGCAAGACTATTGCAAACTCAGAAATTGTCCACTTGCCCTGGACAATTTCTCTTTTTACAGTACAGAAATGTGTACTGTAGTTTGTCTGAATGTGGCTGATTTGGGGACTTCGAGTCATGGATACGTGGAAGGTACAAAACCCTCAGATACCCCAAAATTGCCTTCCTCCCTCCGCTAAAGTAACAGGCAAATTCCACCCCAACATTTCATCTTGGAAAAATCTCTGATTTTGCTGCTAGGACTAGATGTAAGCTGTAGCTGATAGGTGGTTTTCCTGGCACATTCCTTGCTCCTGACCTGGAGCTGCAGGGCTGCATCAGCATTTTCATAGATACGCCGTGCTATTCCCCCATTGCTCAGGGCCATTTTCTCCAGGAATTTATAACTGACATCAAACCCGAAGCCAAGGCAGAAAAGAGCATATTTCCCATTGATTGCTTTCTGAACATTTTCTTGAATTACTTCCACATCTCTCTCACCTGTAAATGAAACAAAAACACGATTGTGGGTTTGGGTTTTTTCAAGTGCAAAAAGACTGCAGCAGGCTAATGGAAAATTCTGCCTGAAGCTTTTAAAATAATTCAGAATAAAATACTAAAAAGACAGGGGATAGAATGCTGGTAATTGAATTGGAAATGAAAGCACAACCCTGCACATGGAGTACCAGAACGTGATTCTCCCCCTTAATGACTTTTACTAGGTTCTACTGATATTGTCATGGCTAAGTGCAAAATATTTTATAGGATTACAGGGCCAGAGGAGGTTTTTAGTACAGAAGGGACACACACTACAAGTTAACAACACAAGGGATGGATACACTTCATCAAGCATTCAAAAGACAAGTACCATCCATAAAAATGATGTGTGTCAATTCAGAGAATAATGGATTGGTTAATGGTGCGGTTCCAACAAACTGCCAATGAACTCAGCCATGCTTCTCTCACAGCTCCTTTGTGTGACAGAGGGAAAAGATTTTCACACCATCATCTTCTTCCATTTGAAGAGCTGCTGATGGCCATGTATGGGGAGCTTCTCCATCAGCTTTTCCAGGCAGAAACTGTCACTGTCTGTAGCAATATCATGGGAGTAGCTCAGATTTGTCCCTTGCAGCTGCTTTGCTAAGGAAGGCAGTGCATGCAATAATGCCTGACACTCCACTCTGGCCTGTTTTCTAACTGCTGGATGTGGGGAGCACTGGAGACTCACTGTGGCTGTGCTGGAGAGGCAGCACTTAGAGCTGAATCTTATTAAAAACCCAAACAAAACCAACAAACCCTAAAGCAGAATGGCTCCCACAATCTAAAAGGCAGACTGCTCTTATTAAAGGCTTACAGATGAATTAATATTGCTGGCCTTGGAGTGATGCTGGTGCCACACAAAACTAAGATGAAACCCTGTTCAAGACAAGGGAGTTTGTGCCATTGCACTGGGAACTGTTGCTTATTTCACCTGATATTTCATTCTCAATTCTTTGGTTGGTGCTGTCACAGCTGATCACTAATTAAGACATGGCAAAGAATATAGAACAAGAAGCACCTAGAAAATATCTCAAGCTTGAGGCACAGAGGGTGAAGAAGCACAAGCGACACCTCTCAAATAGAACTGCACACAGTATCTGCAAAATGTCCATGTTTTGTCTCTAGGTATTTTATTTTCCTGTTTCAGCTGTGCCTGGAGTATCTCCAGTTCCCTTGAGTTTATAAACCGGGAAGCCAACAGCATGCAGCAAAACAATTCCCAGCTAAAGGATGTGCAGTCGCAGACAGGCAGGCTCTGCCATCACTCCCAACAGCCCTCAGCAGAGCCCTCTCATAACCCCCCTCTCCAGATCCTCAGCTCGCGTATTCCAAGGCTCTTCTAAAACACAGGCTAGGTCTATCAATACTGGGATACAAGTGTAAAAGATAAAAAAATCCGGGGGGGGGGGAAGACTGATCATAGCGTTCACTCACCGGAAGTGGGCTGGCCATCTGTCAGCAAAATAATCATGGAGACGCTGCGCTCCGGCAGCCCCTCGGCTTTCTCCAGCACGCCCACGGCAGTCAGCAGGGCAGCGCTGATGTCCGTGCCTGCAACGAGAGAGCAGGCATCGCTCACCCGAGCAGGAGGATCACCTGCAGAGATCGCTGCCCTTCATCTGCAGAGGCCCTGCAGACTTGTCTAAAGTTTTCTGCAGGAAGTAACCCTTCCGAGAGAGGAGGATTTAGGGACTTAGCCTGCTGGACTTAATTACTGTTATATTGCAATGGCAGTGCCAGAGTATTTTTGGGAGTATTTTCCACACATATGTCATGGGAAATACAAACATGTCTAGAGTCATTAAAAAGTGCTTAAGTAAACACACTGTCAACTGTTAACCTATATTTAAGAAAAGTTTCCCTGCCTTATATAAGAAGTCAGAGAAAAGAGCTGAACGTGGGTGGGTTTATTGGTGTTAGAGCCTGGGGTAAGGAAACTTCAGTTAATACTGGCAGTGCAACATTAAAGGGAGACAGAGCCCTTGAGATGTGCTTAAAACTAAATAATAACATCAAGCACACTGATTGATGCAACAACTGAAATGCCACGTCTGTTTTGCCTGTTTAATTTCTGTGTCATGGCTCACAAGGAAGTATAACTTGGATGTGTTTATTTATTTTTTTTTTTACAAGGGGACACTTGATATAAAAAGAAAAAAACATCAGCAAATTGATGTCAAATGTTGAGTCAATTGCCATTTTTCTGTAGAAAAAATGTGCTACCAAGGAATCTTCTACTTGTCTCTGTGATAAAAATTGGAAACAAAACTTTGTGGCTTGTATGGTTCATGGATGTGCTGTAAGCAGCTCTTATATATTACGTATCTGTCTCATAAGGTAGTCACCAGTCTGTCTACTCACAGGCCTTCTTTCCCTCTCATCACTTTTAAGTCTTAAAACTTGACTTGCTTTGTAAGCACTGGTGGTAGCTCAGGGGCACTATATAACTAATGAAAATATTTTCTAAGCAATTCATCCCACTGGGTGAGTATTTGTGCTACGAGCACACGTACCTCCCCTGGCAGTGAGAGTCTGCACCAGAGCTGCAGCACTGGCCACGTTCTCCTCAGTGGCTGGCAGCAAAGAGTTCTTCCACTCCACCACTTTGTTGTTGAAGGTGATGAAGCTGAAATGATCTTCAGGGCGGAGGTCACGCAAAATCTTCAGCAGGGCATCCCTTGTCTGTTCCAAGGAGAAGAACAATCATTTTGATTATTTCCACTTCTTTGCCAGAACTGGGATTGAAATTGCAGTGTAATAAGGGAGTTCTTTACAGCTCTGTTCCAGATGCAGTCCAATGCCTTTATTAAACCCTAATGGTACGTTTTAGGTTGAGACCATCAGAAATAGACAATTTGCTTAACTTACAGACACAAAATCCAACCTATGAGGGCTGTAGGAGGCTTGTTTGCTCTCAAGCAGAGCTACATACAATCATCAGTAAACATAAAACCGATGAATCAACTCTCTAAGCTTCACTAAAGAAAAACATAAACACAAAAAGTTCTGCAAAGATACAGAAAGCTGTCTCTGCCTCAATGTTTAGTTTTAGTACCCATAAAAATAACTGGGTCAGACAAGTGTTACTCTTTAATAACTTCAATCTGTGGATATGTATTTTCAAGCATTTCTGTAAATCTGAATGTTTTGCTGTGTGCAAAACCAGGGTGTGTTTCCAATGAGAAATTCCCAGTTGCTTCCTCAGAAGGCTGGGGTATGTGTGCCTGCTGCTAACAGGGTCAAGCTTTAAGGGAAGTTACCTGTTCAATTTTTCTGCCTGTCATGGAGCCACTTCGGTCTATAACAAAGATGACATTTTTGGGAAACACTGGCATTTCTTGGGGTGCAAAGTAATGGACAAAATACCCATTGACAATCTGAAATACAGAATGTGAAATCACCAATAAAAGTACACCTAAAGAAATAAAGAATAAATCTTAACATTCTGGCATAGCAAGAGGTGGGGAGCACATTCAGCATTCTGCTCTTCTTGATATGCCCAAATCAAAGAACTTAAATTAAAGAAAGTAAAATGAATTTCCTAGCTGGAGGCAAGACTGTCTGTTGAGAGAAAATTACCAGACAGCAGCCTGCATACATACATATATATTAGACACCTCAGTGCCATATGCATGATATATGTATGTTATTACTGTGTATCACATTACCTCTTTACCATTACCTATGAGTACATCTCTGCTGAATGACTGTGGCTGCCTCTTTTTAGCACACCCATGTATACTTAATTAGTGAAATGATATGGAAAATACTCTATTTTAGTTCCTAGAATATGCATTCCTTCATAAATATTTGTTAAGTTCCTGCTGTATTTAGTTATGCCTGAGTTATTACAAAAAACACAGAGACCAAGCATCATTTTTAGTTATATAAATCACATTCCTCTAAACTTCATTTACAAGAAGTCACAAATACACTTTAGAGGAGCCAAAATAATAATAAAAAAGGAGTGTAAAGAGACATCTATGAAATACCAATATAGATTTGGTATTTGAATAAAATTTGAAACATTGATTTTTTTCCTGAGTGATCTGTCTTTGCAAGATACCTGGTGTCTGTGGGATTTACCAAGTATCACCCTACTGACCCTGGATTAATGGGAAGAGCTTTTCCTGTCATTCTTGGTGTTTCAAAGCAAATGTTGCTGTTTTGCTGATTGCACTTCACATTCAGACTTATCTATGATCTGAAAGTGTTTTCATTTCTATTTTTTACCTGTATATCACCTGCAGTGGCTTCTCTCTTAACATCATAATGCACAACAAAATCACCATTGAGGAGCGTTTCATCAAGTTCAGAATTTTTCTTCTGTTGATCTAGAGTTGGCTTAAATAAAATATGAGCCTGCAAAGCAATCAGAAGGAAATATTTAAAGCAATATAACTTAGAGCTGCCACTGGCAATAACCTCTGGCAGCTGCTGCTTTACCTTGGTTTCGTTCTGCACTTTGGTGAGTGCCTCAGTTAACTCATTTGTCATGAATGTGCTGTCTGTCTCCAAGAAGCGAATGCCCTGGGGCTCGAAGATGTGCACATCGATCTGGCAGTGGAAGAAATCAGCATCAGCTTCTCAGAGGGAACACGGCTTTGCCAAAACCCATGGCACTGCTCCCTGCCCAGCCCTCCCCGGGACAGCTCACCTGAAAGTGTTTAACGAGCTGCTTGGGCCGGACCTTGATGAGCAGCTCGTACTTCCCCAGCTGCCGCTTCAGCAGCTCCTCGTAGGTCAGCTCAAAAGTGACTTTGCTGGCAGCTGCGATGCTGACAGTCACATGGAACTGCTCCAACTTTCTGTCTGTAATTCTGGGGAGGAAGAACGGGGATTTATCTTCTGCAGGGCAGGTTTCCTTGTGGTGGCCAAGAGTTTGCGAAGTGTGCAAAATAAAGGCCAAGGGGCCACATGGGATAAAAAAAAAAAGAGCAGCAGAAAATATTGTTCATCATAGAGAGGATTTTTTACATTGCAGGTGCTATTATGTACACCACATATATTACATTAATATGTCATGGGTGCAAGCTGAGAAACGGAGCAGAAAGTCCTGAATGCCTTAGACTGAATACCTGTGAAGCACAGATTAAATACACCCTGAAACTGTGATATCTCTTCAAGTGCCATGGTCCTCTGTGCGTGCAAGGAAGGAGACAGCACTGAGCATCATCCCAGCAGGACAAAGTGCTCTCGCATGACAGGCAGCCAGGCTGGATGGAGCTCTGAGCAACCTTAAAGGTGTCCCTGCCCATGGCAGGGGGCTTGAAACTAGATGATCTTTAAGGACCCTTCACCCTGAGATTAGCTCAACTGGTCAGAGCATGGTGCTGGTAACACCATGGTTATCGGTTCAATCCCTCTATGGACCATTCATTTAAGAGCTGGACTTGATGATCTTTGTAGCTCCCTTTCAAGAACATTCCATAATCTGTGATTCAGTGATTCTACGACAGCAAGTCCCAAGGCACTGCTAAACATGGGTGCTTCCTACTGGAGCCCATTGCAGGACCATCTATAAATCATATATATGTGAATTTATACATGCATAAAAAAAAAAAATATATATATATATACACAAAGACACACTGTCCCTCCCACCAAGAACCCAAGACTGATTTTCACATTTGTTCCCACTGAGATGTGGCTGTGTCCAGGGTTTAATCTGCCCCCAGCCAAACAGGAAGCCAAGGAGGGGTGTTGGAGCAGCCGTACTCAGAATAGCAACGCACTTGACGAGGCCAGCGCTCTGTCCTTGCGAGGCTGCCACGTCATACTCGTTCTGAGCAGCAGCTCTCTCCTTTATGACTCCTGGGTATACTTCACCATCGATGGACCTGTTTGTTTCCATGAAAATGAATTAATATTAGAAGGAATGCATAGGGAAAGAAACTCAGCAGAAGTTTTTTTGTGGCTCTCTGGGCATGAGCAAGGGACACTTCCCTCCCAAATCCCTCCCCACCCAGGAGGATGCCAGGAGCCACCGCCACAACATAACCCCTGCTCTTGCAGACTCTTGAAGAGGCTGGAGCAGGAGAAACAGCACCACTGAGCATATCTGTCACCCACCCTGTGCAGCAGGCAGCCTGGCCCTGGGCACCTCTTTTCTATTTGGCTGCCTTCTACTTAGCCCCACAGAGCATTTTTGCAAAGGACCCTCTTTGTGCTCTTTGCCCAGCAGCTCCTGAGCAGAAAGATGAATCCCCCCAGAGCTGCCTCTTTCACACCACAGGCAAGGACTAGTCCTACATGGAGAAGTTGGTGATGAAGGCTGTCTTAGGTAACTCCACTTCAAAGGTGGCTTCTTGGGACTCATTGGATCGGCTGACAATTCTGCTGGTGATGATAGTGTGAGCAAATCGTGATGTGACCTTGCAGTCCACGTGGAGGCTGTAGATTTCAATAGCAGGCTGGAAAAAAAATAGACTGAGACAGAAACACCCAGGTTTTGCTCCCAGGTCATTCTTACCTGGATGATGATATTGGAAAAGTCTGATGATGGAATGAACTATTAGAAAGCCTGGCTGGAACTGGGGAGGGGATTGTTCTGAACCAGTCTGCTTATTCCCATCTCAGCAGCCACAACCAGTGCCCCAGGAAAAATCTGCAGCTACATCTGCATTTTGCTGCTCCACAGAAGCTTCTTTTGGACTCTTTTCTCTCTTTGGGATACAGTGAAGCTTCTGCTGCATCACCCCAGTGCATTGCCCAAGATTTTCCTCAGGAAGATCAGAAGCCTCTTTAAGCCTGACCTGGGGGAGTGCCTCATTTTTTGTGTGACTGTTTATTTGCTCTCCCAGCTGCTGACTTTGCTGCCTGTTTTCCAACTTGGTACCTTGTGTCCCACAGGATGTTTAGCAGGTTTCAAACCCTGCATGGGCCTCCCAACCCTCACTGGTTGCACAAGCAGAGATGCCCTTTGAGCATTCATGTTTCTTCTGGTCTGGTTCTTCCAGGGGCCCTGATGTGCAACGAAGGAGGGCACCATACTGGAGTTGTTGGAACACCCCAGAGGGTGGCTGGACTGAGAACTGCCTGGGGCATTTGCCTACATGAATGCCTTTTGCATTTGGGATGTCTCTCTAAAAAGGTCCTACCCAAATTCCAGCAGTGGCACTAAGAAAGGCTGATCTGGGCATCACCAGCCTCACAACAGTCCAATAGCTGATTAAAATAGAAAAGCTCAGAAACCAAGCATATCATTGCACTTCTATTTTTACTTTTCCAGCCTCCAAGTCCTTTGAACAGCTAATTGATCTTTAGCTATTTTGATAATTAATCTTCTGTACTTTGCTTGCCAATTAATACCATCCAGTGGCCTCTTCTCTGTTAGGACACTGGCTGAAATTCAAAAGTTTGCTGCCCTGCCATATTCAAACCTGCCCATGGCACACTCAGAGCGAGGTTTTGCCATAAGGAGCACCAAGCCCCAAGCTGTGCCTCACTGGGGCAGTGTAGGCCATTGCGGTGCCCATTCTTGCCCACTGAGGATCCTTCCAACACAGGAGGAGCTTGTCCTGTGCAAAATTTACCCGGTGCAGAATCTACTCCGCTGCCACGTGCCCAAGGGATGCTGCAGGGAAGAGGACCTGCATCTCCAGCACTTGCCCAGCCCCAGCAGCATTTTAGGCTGTGGCCAGCACAAACCAGGGGTCAGTGGAATGCAGCGTGGGGAGAAGCTTTGCTGTGCCCCCTGGTGAAAGAAGCAGAGAGAACCCAGCCCACGCATGTACCCAAAGGCACCCCATCCATGGCTTCCTGCAGAGCTCTCGGCCGCCCCTGAAGCAGCCACAAGGCCTGGCCCTGCCCCCCAACACTGGCCTGCATTTCACTTCCACTTCACACTTTTTGAATAGGCACAATGGACAGAGAAACTTTCTGACTTAAAGCTTCCTCTTCCTCTCTAATATTGATGTTTTTACACTGCCACCGGTCACCACTGTGATGGTACAAAACAGAGCTTGCTCCTCCAGACAGTGCAAAAACTTTCTACTTCCCCCTTTTCCATTCCATATTTATTATTAAACACTTATCAGAAACCTCCTGGCACTGCATAGTGCTTGCTTGGTCCTGTGTCAAGATCCAAACCTCATCCGGTGGCCAAAGCAGAGCTACTGATCTCTCAAATTTGATATCCTACATCCCGAAGGAAGAGCATGATCAAACACATCTGCGAGTGCCTCCTGCTACATTTGTACTGTAACAGCGCAAACCAACAATCAAAAAAACCTTAAAAGGACCCAAAGCTCTAAAATTTCAGCACAATCCACCCAAGTCTCCCTGGCAGGTGGTTACCAGAGGAGTTACCTGCACTACCTGACCAGTTACTGCCATAGCACCACATCAGCAAATGAGCAAATGAGATATTTATAATAAAAATAGAGCAAATACCTTCTGATCAATAGTTTCTGCTAATACTATGAATGAGGAAAGGACCATCAATGCAAGCAATGTTCTCTGCTCCATTTTGGAAAAAACAAATTTTCAAATGAAATCTCTATTTATCTTAATCAGTTAATGAGTAACTTGTACTTGGGGAAATCATGTAGACTTTGAAGAGACACAGAAATTTAATATTTACCCGTTAAACATAGGTAAAATTTGGACTTGGTTAATGCTTATTTTTCCAACAGATCTTTGCTCTTAAACATTAGAATTTTAATGTTTCATAACACATAAAATTAGGACACTTCTATATTGTTTTTTTTTTAAAATTAGATTTTACTGTGTCACGTGAAATCCCTCAGGCAGATAGATGACTTGGTCTGTGCAATAAGTTGCAGGAATCTCTACCATATTGCACAGTAATAATTTGAAAGGGCAAATCCTTAACATTATCACGAGCACTTCAGAGATTTAGAGATTGCCAAGACAGGCAACATTCACATGAGATATTACAGCTGATGGCTTTCTCAACCTTTGTGCCTCCTTGCCCAACTGGCCATGATCCTTGGTAGGTAACGCCATTCATTGTCGTAAATTAACACAAAGATCCTATGGAAATATAAGCATCTGTGTTTTATTCATGCCTGTTTTACAAAGTGTCCATGTGGAGAGCAAGCTTCTAGTGGCCTTGGAGTTGCAAGGAGACATAAAAGCAGAGCTCAATAATTTATAACTTACCAGGCATCTACAAGTGCACTACAAAGAATATGCTAAGCACAGCCTGGTCTTACAAGGTCTGTGCTTTAAGTAACTCTTTTAAAAAATAAACTTTATTCCTCTCAGGCAGTCTGTTTATACTACTTGAAAAGACTATATCCTTTATAGCAGGACAAGTTAAATATATGTTTTAAAAGACAAAAAATTAAACTGCTATACATTCAATTAGCTTGTACAACTCATGTAATGCTTTAATCCCTTAAAATACACAGGATTAGACATTTAGTGGCCTAACAGCTGCAAGAGCCAAAGCTTTAATTGAGTGGATCTGTCACCAGTTTTCTACTGCCTACATGTAAAATCACGTGGATGTTAAAGAGCTGGTTTTGCTGCACAGACTGAGGCTGCAGCATCAGCTCTGCCCCTCACATTTTTTTGATGAGGTCCACATTAAAAGACAGAAGACCAAAAAAGATGTCCCTATTGTCACACTTGGAAGGAGCACAAGCAATTGAACTTGACAGCATCTTGGAAACAGAGCTGTTTGCCAAATCCCACTTTTCTGGCAGATACCTTACTTGGCTTCCCTGTAGAACCTGTGTGGGATACAGAGGTTTCTGTGCTTTGTTAAATCAGCACCAACATACCCAAAGCAGGGTCTGAAATACAGCACCCCCCTGTCCTGCTACCCCGCCTGCAAACCTGCAGGTGAGGCCCTTGTATTGCAATAAAGAAAGTGACAACAACATTTTTCCCCACTTGTCACTCATTTCTATAACTACAGAAAATAATTTCTATAACTATTGAACAACTTCCTCCCAACTTCTCCACACAGGATAATTAAGGAGGGTTTGTTAAACCCAATGCAAAAGCAGCTCCAATATTATCAGGGCAGTAATTTTTTCCACCATGACTTTTTTCATGCTCTGGAACGATCTTTCTTGGGAAAAGGCTCTGCCAATGTACCTGTGAGAAGCCTGTGCTCCATGGAGAAATTGTGCCCATTAAAGGGAGGAGGTGGGGTCTGGGCTGCAAATAATAATCTTCTAAAGTGAAAAAAACAGGGCAAGGCAACACACCAGCAATATATTAAGGAAGCTCTTAAAGCCAAAGGATTTGCTGCTGCCTTATGTGAGCACCTCTCCACAGCCTCTCTGGGATCTGTGTGGGCACTGTCACATTTTATCTGTCAAGTGTTTGGGACACAAAAGACAAATATGATACATTTCATGGTGCACAGAGAACTTTGGCATCACTTTTACCTCTTAATCAGGTCTAACCTGTGTAAAATAAAAGTAATTTAACAAAAATGGCATCTGCCTTACCATTCCCAGACGTGCTGCAGAGACTCAGGATGTGTGGGAAGCATGGCAGGTGCCCACAGAGGTTCCACTGTGTTTTCAGCACAAATATCCATCTGAGGGGAAACATTTTGGGGTTTGGGAGAAAACAGGTTTGATGCTTAATCTAGCACATCAAGAACAACATTGAAAAAAGACAGTTTCCCCTCAGAGTGTGCTGGTGTTGTACAGAGACACTTCACGGGTTCTCACCTCCACGGTCAGGCAGGACATGGCGGCTGCGTCTGGCACCGCACTTCTCACTCGATCCAGTGGGACAGGAGGAAAAAGCCACTGGGGTACGAGCTGCAATCCCTCCCTCCGTGCTGGGGCGCTCTGAGAGCCAGGCCTCTGCCCTCACAGCTGAGCTGAATGAAAGCAAGTCACGGCATTACTGCCCTGAGGGGTGTGAGGGGAGAGATCTGAGGGGGAACTGTGAAGGGAGGAATCATGGAAGGGGGAGCCAAGAGGGAGAAACTGTGAGTGGGGGCTGTGAGGGGAGCCGTGAGGGGGAACCGTGAGGTGAGAGCCATGAGCTGGAACTGTGAGGGGGGCTGTGAAGGGAGAGCCATGAGCTGGAACTGTGAGGGGGAACCGTGAGGTGAGAGCCATGAGCTGGAACTGTGAGGGGGGGCTGTGAAGGGAGAGCCATGAGCTGGAACTGTGAGGGGGAACCGTGAGGTGAGAGCCATGAGCTGGAACTGTGAGGGGGAACCGTGAGGTGAGAGCCATGAGCTGGAACCGTGAGGGGGGCTGTGAAGGGAGAGCCATGAGCTGGAACTGTGAGGGGGGCTGTGAAGGGAGAGCCATGAGCTGGAACCGTGAGGCGAGAGCCACCACCCTGTGCCACGCCGCCACCCTGAGGGCCCTCGCCAAGGTGCCACTGTAGGCAACACAAATCTGGGTGAAACCTCCAGGTTTCTGTGCTGCCCCTTTGATCAGCTCCTCCTCAGCTCCCTCCTGCAGAGGGCATGTCGTGAAGAAATTGCACTGACACTGAGACTGTGTCATGAGGGCATTTTTTCTTTGCATTTGACAGACAAAATCATTGCCTGTAGTGCCCAAGTGCCCACGGAATTAATCTGAGCCCAAACTGAAATGAGTCACCACAGTGTGCCAAGCTGAGTCCAACAACCTTTTTTTATTAAACAATTATAGCAAACATTATCCAATACATAGAAAGAAAGCATGTAATAAAAATGAGCATGGAAATTTTACTCTTTGACAGGAGTATATTCCCTATTTAAGGCTTACAGTGGAAATTAGCTACTTGAGTCTACAGTGGCTTTAGTGTAAGGAATAGAAATTCGGGGAAATGTTACAACAATCATTTGGGTGAGACATGTCCAGCTCCGCCGTCAGCCAAAGACGCTCTTGGCTGGCTCATCCTTTGGTTTCTCAAAGACTGTTTCACCCCCTGTCCGAGCCCGGCTGAATACAGAAGGTGCTGCGGAGCCCATTTGTTCTTGGAAGAGAAAACCGGGAGAGACAATCAGTGAAATACTACCCAAATTCAGGGAGTAAAACTAGTGCTGCTGAAATACATATATACACATTTGATAAATACTTCACTTGTCCATCAGATGAACAGCAGGCTGCTGTTCCAGAGGTTACCCTTTCACTTGAAAAGGGCAATTAAGTCAATGTTTTACTCTGCTTAACTGCTTCCAGTCAAGGAGACTTACCACACTGCCTCATCACTTGGTAGGTTTTGGATTTAATTTCCTGATTTTTGGCAAGGTTTCCTCTGGCTCCTTTGAGGTCTTCTTCCTTCACTGGAGGACGCTTCTTTTTCACTGGGGCTGGCTAAGAAACAGACCCACACATCAGTATTTTGTGTTCAAAGCACAGGGAACAAAGCTGCCTCCACCCAAAGGCTATAATATACAGAGTTGCTAACACATTTCACCTATTTCAGTTCTGAGATTACATACTCAGCTACTTCAGATCTTCCCATAATCACAGTTTCACTGCCCTTTCCAAAATCTGCTACCATTCTTACTGTTCTGAAATTGTCCTTTTATTGTACAGCCTTTGAAAGAGCAATGGACTGCTTACTTAAAAAAAAAAAAACAAAAAACTGTTAGATTTTCTCTGTCCAGCCCTGCCTGCTCATTTTGCTAGTACTGATTGGTAATTTAGGAACCTGTCCAATATCTAGGAAGGAAAAATCATTTTATTACTAAATTGGGCTTGTGCCTCAGTCTGCTTACTACTTTTTTGGGAAACTGGTCAGAGAGATTCCAAATCTGGACTTGCCTTAAGTTGGAATAAACACTTGACCCATAGTTAATAATTTTAAATTTAGGGAACAAAAGCATCTGAGGACTCAACAGGGCTCTCTACTGAACACATCTGAAGCACTGGACTTGGAACCCAAAGAAAGAAAGGAAGTCTAATACAGAAACAGATGCATCATCAGGTGGTGCACTGCAAGAGCCAGTACTAATCTGTTCACAGTTTATCCCACTGCAAGGAAAGAGGGATAACATTGCTACATATCAGCCTACCCCTGTCTTTAAATTAGCACTCCACAGACAGACACAACCTCACCCTGCAGAAGCCAACACCGTAAGTGTTCCCCGGTCAGTTTATTATTTCATGGACAGATTTTCAGTGTCCCACCAAGCAGCCCTCATGGCAAGATTCAGGAGCACAGGGATACGATTAAGAGGAACAGAAGACCTCCACACTCCAACTCTAACAGATTCACACACTGAAAGATCAACAAGAAACTTCTCTGACCATTGCTACATACACAGAGCTTCTGATATTTGGGTTCTGGCAGCGGTGGACCCAATCAGCACTTCCAGGCTCTGCCTGTGAAACTAAAAACAGTTGTGGAGGGAAACAAATCCCTCAAGACCTACAAATGGCCGGAGCAGCGAGTCCCAGGGAGCTTGCAGAGACAGTGCGTGCACGGCTGGCTCTTGGACGGGTGGGCTGGCTCCACCGGAGCCTTCAGCACATTTTCTGCCTGCTGCAAATTCCTGGGAACGCTCAGAATAGCTCACTGTCAATCCCACTTGCATGTGTTGTGGGAAACAAAACATTTATGAGATCCAGGGAAAACACTCATGAGTAGCCAAATCGAGCGAGAGGAAAGGATGGCAGCAAACCCTTCAAAATTCACAACAGCTCGTGGCATGTTGTTCAGCTGGTGAACCAAACATCCCCACAGCCAGGGAGTCACCTGTCCTTCTGTAATCACAACTGGCACGTGATGGGAACAGTCCCTCATGCCCATGGCACTGTCCACAGGCAACCAACCCAGGAAGGGAAAAAGCCCCTTGCTTTACTAACAGAAATGTGAAATCTGCAAAGGTCCTTCACCCATTATTGGCAACAGACAGTAACCGTGAGGCTTCTTCCCACCAGGACAAGGGAATTCCTGGGAACAGGGTGAGGAAAGGTGGCGCTTGAGATGCACAAATCTGGCCAGGCTGAGCAGAGCTCTTGAATGTTGCCCAGATATTTTAAAATAAACGGTCTCATGCTTTGATCACAGAGGATTTTCCAGCAGGACAGTTGCTGTGGATTAGTTGACCCCAGCTGAAGAGCAAAGCTGGTGCACAGAGAGGTTACAGCGAGCCCTGGCCAGCAGCTGCCACAGTCACAGCCCCACCACTGCTAACTGCTGCCAGAATTTGTGAGCAGGGTTTGCCAGGAGCCGTTCCTAGCTGGCACAGGCGTGCAGCCTGTGCTTTATCTCCTCCTGTCACAAGTCAAGAGTGCTACTTTACAAGACATCCAACTGGGTTTTAAGTCCCATTTTCTCTGGAGTAAAGAAAATCAGTTGAACTGAGTTACTCTCTATGGCTGAAGAACTGTGCTCTCCTACTCTCCGTCCCACCAATCCAGTAAAACTCATGCTGAGGAGAGCTCTGCCAGGCACGTGCAGCTTGTGTTGAAAATGTAACATTTACCTGAAACCTCATCATTCCTGAGCCCATTTCAAGAGCACTTTGAAACAGATTATTGGGAATGCATTAAGGACAAACAATTAATTATAAAATGAATGTAAGAGCGTTCAATTTATACAAAATTTCAGCCTCAAATCTCTTACCCTAACAGTTATAATTTTCAGTCAGGCTCTTTTCTCCTGCATGTTAATACAGTAAGCTTCACACAGTGACATTTCAGCACAGCCACCTCTTTTCAAAACAGAATTTCAGAATCACTGTCTGAGAAAGTGTGTTGGAAAAGCAGCGATTTCTCCTTCTGTGAAAGCAGAGCAAGGGAAAGGATTTTTCCCTTTCTACACAAAAATATTTAAGGTAAACCAGAACATTTTAAAGCTAAATTAATTAACCGCATAGAGAGCAGCTGCTTTCCTTTGTCACCAAATAAACCATCCTAAGAATGTACCGGTTAAAATATTTTAATCACAAAAGTCACAGAGCAGAAAAGCTGAATTCACTGGTTAACGAGAGGAACTGGCTAATAAGCTTTTCCAAGCAAAGCGTCCAAACCAGTCCCGGGTCTGCCAGGCGCCGCTCCGAGGGCAGGCAGGCAGCGCACAGATGTCCCCGTACCTGTGACATAACTGCGGTGCTCCCTCGCTGAAATCCCTCCCAGGTCGTTCCCGACTTTAAATCCAGCCCGTGAGCTCTGCGAGCGCCCGTTGTTTTCCTGGACTTATATAGAGCATCCGAGTGAAGTCACGGGCTGGGTCGTGTTCCCAAAGCCGCGCCGGGATGATCCAGGTCGGGGGAGGCCGTTGTTGGCGGAGGTTTATCCCTGGCGATGACTCGGGCGGACAGCATTCACCAGGCTGGGCTGACGCGGGCAGCAGCTGCGGCAGCGGGGCGCGGGGAAGCCCGCTCCCTACAGAAACGCTTCCCGGGGAGTCCGCTGGGGCTCTGTTTATAGCTTTAGAAGACAAAATGTTGTTACGGACACAAAATTGACTCTGAACCCTCTCGAGGGAGGGGGGNGGGCACTGCTTTCCCAGCGTAACAAAATATGTGTTCTCTAAAGACGATATAAACCTGATGGCCAAAGCATAACTGTGCCCTGAATCACTTTGCACAGGGATCTTTAACAGGAGAGTATCAAGACTCGTTTAGAGAGTTAATAAAGTAGGGCATGGTTTTACTCTTACAGCTCTATCTCTGACCATGCTCCTGCGCTGACTCTTACACAACTGAGAGAGTAAAATCACTTTCTACTTCCAGCACTATTAGCAAGTTTAACCATTTCACCCACATCTGTACAGGAACAGCTCACTCAGACATGGATAAAGGCAGTGTTCTCCACTGCACTTGCCCGCAGCAGTAAAACCTATCCCAGAACTTTTAATATTTGTTCTCTAAACAATTTTTTAATTAAGTAAAGGCCTGCCACCTCTGAGCATGAATTCAGTTTTCCATTATTGGGAAAGGTTTGAGTGGGAGATTGTTTCCCTTTTGTTTTTTTTATATTAAATCTTTACATCATGCAAAAAATATCAGCTTCTGTGACTGCACTCAACACCTACAAAGAACCAAGACTCCAGGCAGGTGGGTTACTGTGAGAAGGGCAGGCATGGCAGACCTCCAAACACCTTCCACTAGAGAGATCAGCTGTTGTAGTGGTAGAAATCTGCCGTGGCTTTCCTCAGGCTCTGCCAGTGCTTTTAAGGCACAGAGAGAAGCAAAAGAAGCACAAAAAATTTGTTTTTCACTATGAAAACATGACATCAAACCACAGCTCCAGCAGTGTACAAGCAGGACTGTGGGATCTGTTGGCAGTGAACTACTCCCAAACTGCCTCCAAGCTGAACTCTTTCCAGGCCTGAGATCTTCTCCTTTATTGGGGGTATTGTTTGTAGGCTAAGAAGCAGTTTGGATGTTACGTCCCCAGCTATTCCTTAGGTTGATTTTCTATTTTAAACCCATGTCTTAGTAACCAGAGGAAGCGTTTCTGCAGAGCAGCAGTGCCGTTAGTAGGCCAACAAAACAGAAGAGTAAAACACTGATTTTAGAAAAAACAGGTGGTTTTTTTCTATTGTACAAAGTAACAGTTCTCTGCTAAGATGTTTCTCTGCAGTCCCAACAAGCATCGCTATTCTGACTATCTATTATGACAGGAAAATAACATTGTGCATGTTTATAGTAAATATTTAGAATTCAAGACACTGAACTATTATTTTCCCTTCAGCTTTCAAACTGCTTCAGTTAATTGGTACTGCATATCTCTCACTCAAAAGCAACAGAGTTGTGCTTTCATAGCAATTTAATCTATACAAACAAAAACAAACTACTTGAATCTTGCTTGCTATTTGGGGCAGGTGAAGTGCTCAGAGAGGCAGGCAGCACACCCTGAGGTTTCTAGAACATCCCCACAGCCTGAAGAGTTCTGTTCTCTTCAATTACATTTCCTAAACCAGCACTCTACAAGGGGCACAGTAAGTTTCTTGCACAGATCATGGGCTATTTTTCCTCACAAAGAACCCAGCCTAAATCTACAGTTACTTATATTTTAGAGTAGAAATCCTGTTCACCTGGTTGAAGCCCTTGAGATCTGTTAAATGGGACGTGAATGACCACGGAACAAGATAGTTCATTTATCCAACAGTGGCTTTTAAAAATACAGCTTTTCATCTTCTATTGCAATAGCAATTGTGGAAAATTCCTTTGCTGGAGGAACGGTTCCAACTAGAATATGGCAATGACCATAGAGAATTCAGTGAATGCACACACGGCTGCCACTGTGGTCTCCAAATCTCAGGGAAGATTTGACTTCCCCTCCAGGAAAGTGCTAACAACTCCTCAAGGGACTGACACTTGGCAAAGTGAAGATTATACTCTGAACTTCCTATAAGGGTGCAGTGGGCATGGGGCTGCTTGGATGTGGTAGGTGGAAAGTATGAAAATAATAGGAAAATGTTACAGAGGCAGGATTGGGTCCATCCCGTGCAGCTCCAGCCTTGAAAAAAACCTTCCTCAGGGAATAGATCTGAAAGGAACCTGCAAGTATTCTTAAACTTGTAAACAAAATCTGCAACTTAAGAACAGTGTCTCTTCCTGATCAAATGGGACTTGCCATTAAGGTAAATGAATATACTGAAATCAACATAACAGGGCACACAATTAAGCTGAAGTTAAACTCAAGTAGCAGAAACTGCCTCCCACAAAAGCACACCATGAACACTGAAACACAGGCACTTTGAAACAGAGCAAGTATAAAACAAGTGTACAAATCTGTAATAAGTCAAACTTTATTGTAAACCATTATACAATGTAATTACATCAGATACCCTTAAAAGTTTAAAGGTAACACCACTGATTAAACAATATGGTCCAAACAGAGGGCAGCAGAATACAGCTGTTGGTTTTGCTCACATTGGCTATACCCTGGACTTACAAACAAACCCCACATTCAGTTTGAGACGGATACCCACGCAAGACGATAACACCTACAAAAGAGTCCCTTTTTTAAAGATACTGCAGTTTTACTTTGTAAAACCATAGTAGTCATTTTCAGTAATTGAACTGGAAACTTCACCTAGAAAAGTTTGCACGCCTATGCTGTAGATGTACTCTGACTTGGTGTGGCTGAATTTATTTGCTTTCACTACTGGTTTGTGTGTAAAAAGCACAGCAAAGTTGCAAACACGGGTTAGTCAAGCACAGTGGCAGAGATTCCTTGTGATGCTCGGCTCTAAGCAGAGCGGGAGAGCCCAGGCCCCCCTCCCCAGGCTCGGCAGGGATCAGAGCAGACACCTGCCCGAGGGGATCACTTTGCATTGCTCTAATTTGCAACTCAGTTTCTGAGTTTTCCCTGAAGAAAAGCTATAGTACATTTTAGTTAGCAACGTTAACAGACAGCATTCACCTACTTAAAGTAAGACAAGGGGACCTGAACATATTGAAGCTAGAACTTGGAAACCACATATTAGACAACACCAGTGTTTTAAGTTTATGCAGATGTGTCACAGGTCTGATACCAGGAACAGTTAATGCATTTAGGTTGACCACTCATGGTGAATTTCATCTCCACCAATATTTCTGTGTCTCTTCTCTAAGTTATAATCCCTTTCTCTTACTTTGGCATTCACTACACAGCTTATTTTCATTAAACAGAATCCTATTTTCTAAGTACAGCCTGAATTAAACCTTTGCTATGAGTTGTCCTGAAGTACATTTGCCAGGCAGAAATCTGAGTGACAATTGGAGGATAATGCAAACATGATGTTGCAGTGTCACTACTGGATCAACTCTTTATGAAAAGTCCATTTCAGACTGTACTGCCAATACACTTTAACAAGTAGTAAGACATAGTGAAGCACTAAGCACACACTCCCTTCTCACACATGCAAGCCTGTCAGACAAAAGGGCTTGTCCTACTCGTAATTACTGCAAGAATTCCAATTTTTATCTTACAGAGAGGAAAACTGCCAGTTTTATATTTTCCATCTCTTTCACAATGATATCAAAGAATGTATAGAAAAAGCAGCCAGATTTTGTTATTTAGCTAAAATTCTGAATAAAACTATTGTCTTAGTAGAGAAAGTAATTTTTTCCCCTCTGAAGGTTGCTCCTCCTGTTACTACTGTGGTATTTAAAACACTTCTGTGTCTTTGGATCATAATGCTTTACTACATCATCTTGCTAGGCATATCTAGATCCCACATCAAGTGACATTTAAGCACTTAAGACATGAAAAATTAGGCATTCAGAACCTCTGCTATAACCACCTTCAAGAACCTGTTCTGTAGCACTTTGTACAGCTTTGTACTTGGTCAATAAGATTGAGGTCTGCTCAAAACAAATATTTTTACATGATTAAGGCCATAATTTCATACTGACACTTCACAGACTAAACATGAGACTAGAATCATTTTGATAATTGAAGTAACTGGAGGAGGGAAAAGGAAGATAAGATGCAAGCCTGTACAGTTAAATTTGTGTGCGCTGCTCAGTTATCTCAGCTGGCAAGGACAGCCATGGCCCTGCACCGGGACGTAGCACACGGTCAGTAGCTCTAGTTCACTGTCTGAAATAGAACAAATCCTATGCTAAAGAAAACAAGCGTTGATGATTGTGACAAGAGCCAGTCCTCGCTCTTAAATCCCTTTGGAAAAGTGAGCTGTAGGAGATTAGGCTGTTGATGAGCTCCTTGAAGCACTGTGCTTTTGGAGATCTGCGCACGCCCAGCGGTCAATAGTCAAGAGAAGATGCGAGTCACACAATCAATAAAAAAACCCCAAACCCCCCAAACCAGAGGCAACACTGATCAGGGACATCTCCCCAACCCCACCCCCCGTGTCAAAAGAATTCAGGTAAGCTTCCACTGTCATTAGTTTCTAGATTTAGTCTAAAGGAAACATTAGTACTGTAACTTATTGCAGTTCTTACATTTCAGAGCACAGTAACAAAGACCAGCGGCTCAACTAAAACCTCGGGTTTGGTCAATGTCCCTTTGAGCTGGCTGGACACCCTCAAGTGTCAGAGCATCGGGTCCCCTCAGCAGCCACCAGGAAAAGGGATGCTGGAATAGTGAAAGTAAGCACGGGAGCGCACAGTTCAGTATTTACTAAGGCCCAGTTAAGTGGTCTGGATAATAAATCACATTAAGACCTAGTAGATCTATAAAAAAATGTAAAAAATCTTAAAAAGTTCTGAGCAGTTTTCCAATGAAACTGGTTTAAGGCTTGGAATTTTTCTGGTGTCCAGACACTACAACAGAGTTGCATTTAAGGTCTGTTGTCACCTCTCTTGACACATTGCCTTGTCCTGTACAAGGTTTAGCTAAGCTAGGAAAGCTGTCAGAAACAATCATTTAGAAAATATGCAAAGCAAAAGGATGTCACTGAAAACGTGTCTGCAAGGTTTCAGATCACCACGTGTTCTCAAGTATCAGAAGAGACACTGAAAATCCCAGAAATGTTGTGGTAACAACTGCACTGTACCCCTTGGGGCTGTTCTTTTACTTCTGAAGGATAATGTCACTTTAAGGAAATTAAACAGGAGAAATTTTGTTGTTGTTGCTGTTAAGCACATTAAGTAGGAAATTGCTTTTCCGACAAAAAACAAGGGACAGAATTGTATTTGCAATAGCACAACTGCTTCAATCAGATCACAGTCCTGTACCGCAGGCCCTATAATGGGAAAAGTATCAGAAATGTTCCATCTCTTGTGGGTCATTTAAGAGGTATGCACAAGAGACTTGCAGAAACAG
>WAAG01074084.1:0-11538 GCA_013390105.1 Tichodroma muraria
TGTGCCAGGAAGGAAGCTAAGGAGCAAAAGTATTGAAGTTGATCAGGTGGGCTGTTCAGACAGACATGCTTGTCTTGGCCAGTTAAATTTTGACAAGATTGAGGGAAATGGCATTTGCTGATAATGGATTGACCTAGTCCCTGAATTAGGAAATAGGAGACATGATCATGGAATTTCACATTAGGCAGAACAGGGAGTAAGAGAAGAAACTAGTTTTTTTTCTGCACTTAAAAAAGAGCCTTAGAGTAACTGAGAAATCTAAAGAGAACACCAGCATCCAAACTGAAGATCTGCCATGCAGGTAAAACAATAAAACAGGGACAAGTTCACTGTGGTTGTAAGTGGACACAGCCCTTTGTATCTCACAGAATTACTTTTCTTTTAGCCGTCGAAGTAAACACTACTTCTTCTCAGTGTCACAGCACAAATACCCAGCTTTCAAAACTGCCATTGCCCCAAGGACCCTTTACATGTTCAAATCATTTTCCATAAAGTAATCAGAGTAAACAAATCAGGTGTCTTCATTCAAATGGAGAGGGTGACTCAGCTCTGTGCACTGGAAGACTCTGCCTCTTCTAATGGGAGTGCGGAGTCAAATCCTTTGATCTCATCCCTTGACTAACCCCTTCTTGTCGACAAGCTGCTGCTGTACTAGGAATGCCCTGAGCTCCCTGAAACTCATGGACTACATCAAGAGCAACAGGGAGCATTTCCCTTCCTCACTACAGTACTCTCTACTTCTGCAGGAGAATTTTACCCACAGTTAGCAGTAAAAACTCAGGTGAGTTGGAGACTCCATCACCAGCTTAATTTGACCACTATGACTGAATTTTAGGCATATTCTGAAATTACAGCAAGCTTTGTAGATCAGTCTTAAGTCAGGACATCATTAGTGGAGCTGCATAATGACCTGAGTACACACTGCATTATAGCATGGACAGCTATAGCAACAAGGAGGAGAGGGTTTATATCGCTTCCATTGCCAGGGGAAATTTACTGTGGAATGATATCATAGTATCCTCCAAGGTGGGGAAATAAGGGAACAAGTCTGATCATGAAAGTACAATTTTTTCCATCACTCCTGATGAAGGTGGCATTAGTTAGGGCCATGACTGACAGAGAACCTTATACAGTTATTATCCAAGCTGGAAGTATAGCAAGATGAAGAAGCACCTCAGCCTCCAGAACAGTTTTTTACTATGAAAAATAGGACCCAAATCACCCCGGGACACCAAATACTTAAAAGACAGTTTAGCAAAGCAAGTGTCCCCATCCCATGCATCTTGCTTTACTCATAAACTTATTAAAAAGGCCTTACTAAAAAGGCACCAACCTTGTTCATCAGCAAAACACAAAATGGCTAAGATACAGTGATTGAAAAGCACTGAAGCAACCTATTTCTGAGCACAATTAGGCAGCTGCCTGGTACACAGGTACTTGATCATGGGATTACAAATTAGTATTTGTGTAACATGAAATATTGCCTCTTGTATTTGAACGGTAAGTATACCCATTAAGAAACTAATTGGAATCAGTTGTGTGTTTGTCCCTCAAAAAAAGCAACAGCCTCATGAAATCATTTTTTGTGGAAACAACACTGACTGACGTTAAGACACTTCATTGTAATTCAAGCAAAGACCAAAGTTCCATGATGCAAGAACTTTTTTAAAAATACCCATTTTTATTCCTCTTACCAGCTACCTTCACAGAGCAGTAAACAGTATAATAGCAGAGAAATAATGCAATTTTTTTAAGTTTCCTTTGCCTATCTGGAATTAGAATTTTCCAAAGGTAAGTGAATTATAGCAAATAGCCCTAATTGCTAAAGGAGGCAATTTCTTTAGAAAGGACCACTATGAAGGTATCTTTATAAACATCCAAGAAAAATTACAAATCACAGAATGAGATGTATTAAGTGATACACTCTTGCCCTCACACAAAAGCATATATTAAACATTTGCGTTTATGTACAACCTCTGCAATGTGTAAGCAAATTTGGAACCTGACCAGTGTTTTGTTGTTTCCTGCTGTTTTCTGGCTGCAAGGTCCCATTTGTGTGATTCACGAATGTGAAAATACGTGTATCTCTGAACTGCCCCCACATTTCTATGCAAACACAAAACAAACGCCACATTTCTATGCAAAGTCACAGTCTGGGATGTTAGAGGTCAAGCTTACTGGATTTTTCTGTTGTTTACCACTCCATCACATACATGCACACTAAATGAACCTTCTCCTCTATGGAAAGTGAAAAATCTCTGCTGTACGACATCGACTGTCACTGCCAGGTTCCCTAGAGCCCTTTTATATGACTGTCACTGCCTTGTGCTCAGACAGTGCTTCCTGACAGGGTGGCCTCCTGCAGCCACACTTGGCCAGCCAGGACTCACGCAGTCACTCCACTACTGCTGCTCCCAGGAACCAGCTGCCTCAGTTTACCAGTATTTGCATGAATAAGTGTGCAGGGCAGTGAGCCCTCAACGCAGGAATTGTATCCGCTCCCGTGGAAGGGTGAAGTTTAAAGACAAAAGCCTGGAAATGTTCCCAGGAAGGGAGAACCCATAGGTGCGCAAGCCTTCCTCAGGGCGAGTTCCCAGCATGCCCTGCTTTCATGTGTAAATTCTATGTATCCCATTGGCGCTTTCCCCTTGCTCCATCCCCCCACCTTCTCTATAGAAAGAGCCCAGCTCTGACTGACTGCCCCGGTCCATTTCTCCCTGGGAGCCTTCATGGCACGATCCAGCAAGGGCTCTCTGTGGAACCCCATACGAGGACCCCGTCTCCTGCATCGCCCGAGAAGCTCCCTTCAAGGGGAGCTGACAGTCACACCGGCGAGGCTGGAGTGCCTGTGTGCCCAAGAGCACGTCTTCCCAAAGACGCTTCTAGAGAAGCTTCTAGGGATACCACGGTACCTTGGCCACCGCCCGTCACGACACATAGGCAGGATTCCTTGTGGAGGAGGCTGCAGAGGCACGGTTGCTCTCTTGCCACCCTATCAGGATTATTTTGGTTATACTTCCCAACACAAAATAACGACTCAGCTATCTGTGGAGGAAATCCTCTGCTGCACCCTGATTCAGAAGCAGGCATAAAACTGTAACCAAGCCCTCCAAGCCATCAGCAGATCAAATGAGTAAGCAACTCATTGCTAAAATCACTGCCAGCGAAAACTTTCAAAGAACCTATCAAATCAGTTTTGGGAATAAAAACATTCCTAGTCTGTTGAGCAATATATAAATACCTGTTTGTAATAAAATAAGACCTCCAGACTTTAGAGGGGACTCTGCTCTGGAAGTCAGTGCTGATCACTAGTGCTCAGGCTCCCAGTAGGCTTCCTAGTGTGACTATCAGAAAATTGCTTATCTAGTTAAATTACAGCATAATAATGGAGAGAATTCCACAAACCTGACAGCATTGTTTATCATCAAAGACAACCAGAAGAGATCTGAATAAAAATAAATTATACAAGAAAAAAAAATGAGAAAGAAGAAATCACTGTATGCCTCTTCTGATACTTGGCTACAGAGTATCTGCTCATTACTGCATGTTACATTTTCATAATGTGATTTAAATGCCAATGATGTTCACCCTTTCCCACTGCGTGTTGCTCATTCTCACCCATGCAGTATCAGTCACTGTCCTTTTAAAAAATGTCTGCTGGGGGTGTGAAAAAAGCAGTCAGGCAGCTGGTTGCAGTGTGGTCAGAAGCATCTTAAATCAGCTTTGCTACTTAAAATTGTAATACAGAATTACATCACTGCTTTTTACAGAAAATGTGATTTAGCAGCCTTGGCCTGAAACAGATCCCTTCTTCACTTAATCATGACACAGCACTGATGGCATAGTCCTTAAACAGGGTACAGATGATTCAGAGAAACCAGTGTGTATGTGTCAGAGAGGAAAAAATTATTACAATTTTTGGGCTAATTGTAGCATAAACTCATGATGCTACTAAGTGAGGCTGAGGTAATAAGCCGTGAAAAAAAGCACAAAGACGCAAACAGCAGATAAAACACACAAACAAATAGAGAATCAGCACGCTGGATCCCTTGGAAATGTGAGCTATGAAATATTCAGGGACATTGCAGTAGCTGAATGTGCCAAAACAATCCATTCTTCTCCAAGGGCCATCTTCAAGTACACAGTATATAAAGCCAGTAGATATCAAACCCTGGATGTTGTGAAACTGACTTAGTAATGCCAAACAGTCTTCTGGTCAATATCTTCAAAAACAATACTTTCATAACTTTCATATGTTTAATTAGCTGGAAGACTGCCCTTCTGGACTGCCCTAGAGAAGCAGTGTCCTTGAATTAATTTTCTTTCCCCTTTGAGAAGAAAAAAAATCTGCTGAAACTTATAGGCAAGAGGCTATTAAGAGTGTGAGAAAAAAGACGTATGTAATTCAGACTCTACACAGTATGCTTGCAAATATGAGATGTGAAGCCTGCTCTCCCTGGACCTGTGTTCAATTTTGGACCTACCTTTCCATAAAAATAGGAGTTGCTTGAGAGGGACTAGAAGCATGGTGAGGGTGGAGGATGCAATCAGCAAGCTAGAAAGCATGAATTTTAGAGCCGGATTAAAGGATTTGGCTGAGAGTGTTGTACTTAAAAAGAAAGAACAAAAAAGAAAGTGATGTAATAAGGATCTTTAAAAATTTGGGAAATTTCTGTCTAAGAAAGACGGTGATTTTTTGGATGCCATCATACATAAAATTCCATCAGGCAAGCTATGCTGCTGCAGGAGAGGGGGACACTACCAGTGTTGTCTCGGGAATCTGTGGAAACTCCCATACGGGAATGGTTAAGGACATGTTAGGATACTCGATGTCAGGACACAGTTATCGGTGATCAACTCACACCACGGCTGAGTTGCAGTTCCGGGACCCGCCGGCAGGGGCGCTGCCGGCTCCCGGCGGGCGCGCCCGGCGCGGCTCCCCGNCAGGGAGAGGCGAGCTCGGGATCCCGGGCACCCGAGCAGACGGCGACAGGTCCCTCTTCTAGTGAGGTGGGTCATAGTAAGGTTCAGTGTCTGCTCTCACGAGCAGAGGCTCAACCCACGGCAGAAGGAGCAGGACCGAGCTGGGCTCCCGCGGCAGCAGTGAATTGCCTTCCCCAAGCAGCAGCTCCGACCGGCCTCCTCCGAAGCCGAGAGGGAGCCAGCAGCTCCGTCCTTTACCTGCCCGGTTTTGCAGTATCTCTGCCCGTCGGACAGAAACTCCAGAGAAGAGAAGTGCAACCAGAAGCCCTGCTCCCCTGAGCTTGGCTACTTGTTTTGTTTTTCTTAAGTACCCAGTCGTTAGTGTTTCCTAGTAACTTATGGGAGAAAATTCCCCAAGTAAAGAGGAACGAAAGGAAACAAACCTAACCCCCAACAACAAATTTTTTTTAAAATGTCCTCTGTACTGCGAAGCCTGTTGTGTAAATCAGCGTTGGGTTCTCTTTCCACCTATGGATTCATTACCAGATTAAGAAATTGATAGTGTGGTCTTCTCCAAGTCCTTTGGTTTTACAATTATTTATAGTCTCGGATGCACAGTGCCTGCAAATTAAGTGTTCAGTATTAGAACAAGCTGTATGTCCTTCTGGGAGTGTAGTGAACATATGCCAAGAACAGCCTCCAGCTGAGACAACCAGAGCTCAGCCAGAGGAAGGCTCTGCTTCACCTCACCTGGGGCGACCTGCTGCCCACAGACCACATTGTCCCGCTGCACAGGGCCGGAGGAACAAAGGCAGTGCGTAGGCATTGCCTAAGCACTGTGAATAGGACACTGCCTCTCAGCTGCAAGCGTGGGAAGGATGCAGAAGGGAAGGTAGTTGGCGTCTGTTCAGATTTAATCCTGGGTGGAAAAAAAATGGTGTTTCAAAAGCATGCCTGGAACTCAGCACTCTTTCAGGAAGAGAAAAGGTGTGTAATATTTTTGGTTGGCTCGTGAACTCAGACAAGCAACCCCTGACCACCTGCTGATCCATCAGTCAAGAAAACAGACCTAGTGCCCAGTGCAGCACTCCATTTTAGTTGTTCTTGCGATGGCAGCACAAAGCTGAGTGCTTCTGGCATTTCTAAAGAGATCAGAACTCTCTGAAGCATGGTTTGTAGATGCATTAACCAAGTGCAGATAGAAATGTCTTTTTGTGTACATAGGCCTGATCCTCAGTACTGCCAAATGAACACATGCTTTTCCCTCAATTTTATTTCATTACATCTGTCTTAGGTTTTGCCTGTTGGCTAGCCTTTGAAATCTCTCTTATTTATATCAACTAGTAGGGCACAGCAGATTTTTACCCCTGTGAAATGTAGATACCCTGCCTAGTACCTAATGCATACCTAGTGCATGCATCCTAAAATTTGTTCTTGCACTTTTCAGCAGTTGTCATAGCACCAGTGCAACAAAAGCAGACACGGTGCAGGGGTGGTAATCCTGCATCTCCTGTCACACCTAGATGGCCCACAGATGGCCAGACCACCGTAGTGCCCAGCTCTGCCAGCAACACAGATCACAGGTTCACCTGTCCCACTTCTGCTTGGGAAACCTGAGTAAGGAACGACTTGGCCGCTCTTTGGCAATTCAGCAGCCACTCTGTGTGGGAACCTGGTGGCAAAGCATCCCTCCTCTATTTCGCAGCTCTTGGAGGGGCTGCAGGATTCCCAGGTGCTTCCTACGGGGCTGGGGATTTCCCCGGGCATCCGCCAAGGCAACCGGGTGAGACTTGGAAAGCCAGTGCCTCTGCTGCCGCTCGCTGGCCCTGCAGCTGCTCTGCGGAGGCAGCCGCTGGGGTGCCCCGGCTGTAACCCTGGGAGGTGGAGGTGGCTGTTTCCCTGTTTCCGTGACAGAACAGCCCGTGGGAGCGCTCCGCGTTCCCGGGCCGGGAGCGGCGGCTCCGCGCTGTGCGCTCGGGGCACTGCTGCCCCCTGCCGGCAGCGCCGCGCCACAGCGCGCCCGGCCGGCTGCTTTGGGGTCGCTTCATTTGGTTTGTTTGGTTTGCTTGTTTATGTTTCGGACGGTGTTTGTTGTTTGGGGGTTTCGTTGTTTTGTTTTGTTTTAATTTGTTTTGTTTTCGCTTGGTTTAGTTTGCTTTGTTTTTGTTTGGTTTGGTTTGTTTCATTTTGTTTCGTCTTGTGTTTTGGGTGGTGGGAGTTTTTTGGGCACGGTGGTTGAGTCAGTAGATACGGCTGTCACTCCTTGCTGCTAGACAGGAATTCCTGCTATGCTTACAGACCTGCTACTGGGCGTTCCTGGTCTTTGGCTGGGTCCCTTGAACCACAGTTTGGAACAGCTGGCTCTGGTTATGGTAGCATTTAATTTGGGGTACTCCTCAGCAAGAGCTGTTTGAGGCCACAAGCTTTGTTCACATGACTCTTTCCAACGTCACTGGAGAGGACACATTCCTAAAACCCCACGTGTCTTATCCAAATGGATGACCAAACACACTGAAATTGAAGCAAATATCGTCTGCTCTAAAGCAGCAGAGTTTTTACCTGATTGGTACTGCGGGTGCTTGAGACAAGACATTCTTTGGCACAGACTATTCAGATAGTCAGTTTTTGACCTTCTAAGTACTTTTTCCCTTTTTTCCTCACTGACATTTAGAAAAGTTTTGCCTCTCTAGCAGCGTATTATATTTGTCTGCATTGAAGTACACCCTAACAGAGAGCTACCTCTATTCCTACACCACAAATTAATACATCTATATCTCTACCACCTACAGCAATCCCATAACTCACTTTGAGCAGCGCAGTATATTTATTAATTTCAGCTGTAGGTTTTACATTTAAGTGGGTATGCTATTTCCAACTTCCCCTTTCTTATCCCAGCCTCCTTGCCTTTCATGGCACTCCAGGTAAAAATACATATTCCTTGGCCTTTACAGATTTTTCTTTGTGGTATTGTGGTCTGTCATCAGGTCAAGAAGAAAGGAGACACATCTAAACCTGAGCTGCTAAACCTGCGCTGAGCTGCACAAATCCTGAGTCTTCCTCTGGATCTCCAGGTGACCCTTGAGAAGGGGTTGCTGGCCCTGATCCAGCAGTGCCCCTCAGCTGTTGGCCAGCCATGCCATTGCCAGGACACAGGCAGCGCCCCACTGGTACTGTTGCGGAAGAGTTTCCCACATACTCTTGCCTAATCTTTCTCTCATAATTCATCCCAGGCATCTGGGATGACTTGACGTTCATGACCCATAGACATTCTGGGAGGGCACCCAGTGTAATCCCTCTTGCTCAGCATGGACCGCTCTGCCCCCTACTAACTTCAGCCTGGTAGTGAAAATGGTAGTAACAAACCGACCAGGCAAGGGTCAGCAACTTTTGTGTGCAATGTGCAGCCGGCAACGACCCTGCCAGTATCCCAGAAAATGGACTCTGGTCCTCCTGTAGCAGACTTCACAGCTTGCTTCCCTCAGGAAGAGCACAAGGCGCTACTTTACAAAAATAGGGGAAGGCACTAACTTACAGCTTCTACCTATTTCTTTCCAGTATGTAATGAAAATATAATAGTTTTGAAGAATAAGGGCTTAAATACTTTACTTCACTAAAAACACTGTTTGAGAAGGGTTCTCTCCGGGCTGTACCCACAATAGTTCACAAGAGCTGCTGTGATCACCATGCAGATGGTTTAATGACAACAGCTTAATGGAACTAAGCTCACTACTGAATATTAATTGTCAGACCTGGATGGCTGAAGACAGCACACAGTGCCAGGCTTTTGGGCTGAAGAAGTATACCTATTTAAAACTGAACCTGAGTGTTTCGGTAGAAGCAGAGATGGTCATGCTAACTGCCATGATTTCAGAGGTTAAAAGTCCAGCCACCTGTCACCACTGTGTGTAAAAATGGTCATGCTATGAAAAGTTAAACATGCAGGTGAGGGAGAAGGGAAACAGCAGAGAATTTTCTTGAAACACAAAGAAGCCCAAGACTATTTCTTTGAAGGAATCTAGGTTTTCTTTTTCATATCTCTTGTTAAGATCTTCACCAATCTGTGACATCTGTGTGAGCATATACTTGCATCTCTCCAGCAGAAAACTAGTTTGGAGTTTAATGAAATGTGTTGTCTTCTTTTGGGGTCTATTCAGGAATTTATGAAGCTGTGGAAGTTCATTGGTAAGGTCTTGAAACTAATACAATCAAGACTGGTTTAAATTACTTTCTCAAAGCTGTTTTTGTTCCATTTGCTTTGTTTTTGACAGCCTTGCTGTGTGAAACATTTTGCAGAAGGAAACAACCAGTCAGTATTTTGTCAATAGAGTACTTTCTTAAGTACAGTATAGCTGTGTTTCAGAATGAGAAAGATTATTTGGTATTTCCTTGTCAAGGCTCAACACATGTTTTTTTTCTTTCTTCTGTTGAATGCAGCAATATTTTTTAATAGTTAAATGTGAAAAATTTAACGCAAAACTTAAATAATCAGAAGCTTGTTGATGTTTAACTGTGTCAATGGACTACCCGAGGATCAGATCAGAGCTTGCTAGTGAAGGTGTAAAACAGGCTTTGTTTACACCTTTGTTGACACCTCTGTTGAAGAGGTGTCCTTCCTCTTCAGCAGTTTGGTAACTTGCAATACTATAGTCCTAGCACTTTGTTAAGATAGAAAGCTCTAGCTGTTCAATGAAGCTAACTAACATTAATTATCTGTTAAGTATTTCTACCACTATTTATGTCAACATACACAATATTTTGCAAGCATTTAGACTAAATCTTTTACAGGAAGGGAAAGGGCAGAGAGATAAAATGTTCTGGTAACTTAGTTACAGAAAAGAGAAGTAAAATTGGCAGGGTCTTGTATGACAAAATTATAACATTACCTAATCTTTCTGCAATATTAATAATCATATCCTTTATTCATTTTTCAGTATCTTGGCTTAAAGCTTTTTTTTTCTGATCTATTACTTCCTTCAGCAAGCCGTGGAACAAAGCCCATTTTATAGCTTTTATAGCTTCCAGCTTGGGGCTGAACATCTTAGTCACACACAAAGTAAATGTGTGAACAAAACCTAAACTTGCTTTGGAAACTGGGTAAATTCAGGCCAGAAAGACAGTTATTCTGGGTTAAAGAACATCGTTAAAATCCTGTCTGCACTGAAAAGGAGAAATAATTATGTCTGCATCAGGTATCTGCTTTCTTAGTCTCAGTTCAGGAAGATGTTATTCGTAGATCACTTAGAGTTTTGTCCTTTTTAAAATAAAATAAAATTTTGTTTTGAAATTAGAAAAATTGTAGGCTTGTCCACTTGTTTTTTTCTCAATAGAACCTGCTTTTCCTTTTGGTTTCTTCAACAAGTGAGGGAATCACAGGGAGAAAAAAAGTTCTGTATAATTTTAAAAAGAAATAATCAAGTGTAAAAAAGTAACTTTTTGCTAATTCCACAGCAGGAACAAATGGCAACTAGGAAATCAGCTTAGTGACTAAGAAATCTTTCTTTTATTGATAAAGAATATTATTCTCAAATTCCCTGGTGGTGACTTAAGAACTTCAAGCAGATTTCTCAGTGTAGAAGCTGGCAAAACCAAACCTAAATTTCTTCTGGCAAAAACATTGCAGTTGGGAATGATATTAATGTGAACAGAGAAACATTACAATCATCCACTGAGTCACGCTGGGGAGGGGCCAGATTTTAACTTAATTTTCAACAAGTTGGTCTCTGTAGAGCTACTTGTTGAACTCTATTTCAACAGGCTTTGTATTGCTTAGCATAACAGCTGTGGAAAATAAGAATATGATTTCTCTCTCCCTTTGTTTCTCAAAACCTTTTGATAGTCACTCTCTAGCATAAATTTGCATTGTATGTGCCATATCAAAGGGAGCAGAAAGCCAGTCACTTTGGAGCAATGGCTTTGCCATTGGTTTTGCATTTCAAAGGAGAAGAGCTATTTCCCAGATTTACTTCAAAGCAGCCAACCCTTGTGCCTTTGCATTTCTTGTGGTCTGTTGACAACAGCCCACTGCTACCAACAGCACTGAAAATACAGGAAAGCCTCATTTGGTCCCAAGTCAAAGAGCACTTCACACAGCTCTAAATCTTTCACCTCTCCCTTGAGAAATAAATGGGTACTTGTGAGATTGCAGATTGTACAAAGCAAAGCACACACAGACTGTACATGAAGCAGAACAAAGAAGGCTCAGCCTGTCTCCCAGGAAATACTGCTGATGGCTGCTGTGAAACCAGTTAGCCCATCTCGACTATTTTTGTTTCTACTTAATCCATCAATATGTTTTGACTATGTGTTCTTAAAAATATTTCAACATTCCTTCCTTACCACCATATTATGTGTTCCAGGCTCACCAATACACACAATTGGCTTTATTAGGATGAACCTGGAGCTAGCCCAGGCATGCGTGTCCTGGAGTAGAGGATCACACCAGGGTCCTTGGGGAGTTTTCATAAACTGGTAAAATCTCAGTGTTAGTACCGACAGAGGCATCCCAGACCCCTGAGGATGTAGAGCTGAAACTCTGAGGGACAGTGGCCATCCCCCTACATGGACAACAGCAGAGCACAGGCAACCAGGATAAGAGTTGGTTAAGAGTTAACCAGG
>WAAG01074091.1:0-16133 GCA_013390105.1 Tichodroma muraria
TTAGAAAAATGTTAAAACAAGGTATTATTAAAATTTTGGTATTAAGCCATATTTTCCCGATGTTTTTGTTCATCTCTTGTCCTTTCTAAAAAGCCTTGGCTTTGAAGATTGGACACTTTCTGCTGAAAAACATTTCTTAGAAGATTTCTTAGCAGATTTGTTTGTGTTAAAGATACTATGCAAAGACAAACAATCACCTACCATCAATATTGAACATTTCATTCAAACAATATGAATGTCTGGTATTAGCCTGAGCTAGTAATTTGCTTTGGAAAATATGGTGGTTTTTTTAACATACCCACTCATTCTACATGGAATAAAAAATAAACCATTTTAACTGACTGAAAAAAATCCATGAAAGCCTATTGCACTAATTCTAGTTTATCTATGAGATTCTCTCCTGTACTGAGGACTGAAATGACCACATGAATTGACTCAAAAATACAAGTGAAACAGCTGTGTCCAGTTTCACCCCAAGCTTACTGAGCAAGTGAAATTAGTGAGCAAGTGAAACAAACAAAGCAGTTTCCTCAATTTCTGTGGATAGAAAATACTAAGAACAGTTCAAGACCTGTGAAGGTTTTTTATGGCTTTTTCTACTTGAGCAGCCTGAGGTTTCTATAAGATCAGGGCATGAAATCTGTAGTGAGATATTATCAAAGACTAGAGTTTAAATAATCTCAAAGTCTATCTAGCTTAAATAAACCATATGTCCTAATAAATGCAATTTTTTTTTTACAGAAGTAGCGTGTAGGCTTTTGATCAGTGACTTACTTGGTATAAATATTGCTGTAAGAAAAAAAGCATGAATATTTTTCTATTTTCTCATGATAGCATATGTATCAATATTGTAATATTTAATGTGAAGTCTGTACAGAATTTGTCCTTCCATGAATTAACAAAGACTCAGGTGGAACTTTCTCAGTCTCCCATTTTGGTTGGCTCTGTGAAAAGAAGCCCCTAAAATAAAAAACATGTTCTGTATCAATTTTAAAATATTCTGATTGCAGAAAGAGGCTGCTAGAAGTTAAGTGAAATATAAGTGCTGTGAACATTATTTAAATGTACTGCTAGCTCATCTTTGCTCTTACCGAAGTTGGTGACTATCTGTCAGCACTGACCAGGCAGGGTTAATTGTTGAAACTCTTGAAAACATCAACTTTTAATACCTAAACAGTGCAGCCTCAGCCTCCAGAAATGACATAATCCCAGTGGCGCAAAGGAAGTGAAAGATGCTGTGTTTGCAGGAGCTTTCTATTCTGCCAAGTGTCGGTGAGATGAAAACCCAGGCACTTCAATGGCAGGCAACAGTAGGATCATTTTTTAACCTCCATATTTCAATCCTGGAGCTTGGATTGATGTAACCTGGTGTCTTTGGCTGCTCTTAATGACGTGTGAAGGCAGTCAGAGTTCAAAGTGTTGTGGAGGGTGTGATGTGTGAGATGATAAAGCAGCGAAAGGACTGCTGAGAAAACTTGCCTGTTTCTTTGGAAACCAGCCCTCAGGCAGTACTGGACACTTAACTCTAGGCCCTTCCTTGGGAATTGTCCCTGGATAAAAGCAAATTTGCTTCTCCTGAGGATTAGGTGCTCCCTTTTGCCTGTGCTGGGTTTCAAGGCTTGTGTTAGTTTAATGTGCTGCTGCTTAGCTCAAGTGGGTCAGCTGTGAGGGAAATGCAAATGGAACAGGTGGCTCCAGCACCCATGTGCATGATCCAAAAGAGGAAGAGCCATTCAGCAACATTTTTTTAACTAGAACTGTGATTTTGAGCCGTTTGGTCATTCCAACGAACCACCAGGTGTTGACTAGACAAAGCACAGGGTGGTGCTAACAGTGAAGGACAGCATTAGTGCTAGAGTGGTGAGCAGTGTGGGCTTAAAAACACTAAAACCAAATCTGAAGTAAGGCATCTCCCTGAGCTTAGCATCACTTTTGGCCAGCACAGAGAGAAGACTCCCTCAACCTCGGAAAATTACACTGCTATTTCTGCATTATTACAAGATGTGTGATCTCCAAGCCTTTTCCAGAAATCTTGCGTGGAGGGAGGGTGCTCCTCAATGCAGGTCCCATCTTTACCATCAACTCCTGGGTCCCCTCTGGGTGCCAGTGCAGCCCTTCAGGTAGTGTCAGAACTTGACCCAAAAGAGGGTGGTGAGGGGCTCTGGCCCCATGAACATCTGCAGAGTTGTTGCACCCTGTCCCACACCAGCTGCCCCTCAGGAAAGAGACAAGGATGGAGGCAGCACATGGATGGAAAGCCCCTCAAGACCTAGAAACAGACAGGCTCAAATTTAAACCTTGCATCTGACAGTGAAAAGACCAGAAAAAGAGTAGGATGTCAATCTCTTGCACAAATTGTACTTACCTCTACTTGCTGCTCCCATTTTTTGCTTTTTTACTGGGAAGATCGGAGATCTCTGCTGGCTGAGCCCAGCACCTTACTGCAAAGTGATAACAGCAAAACTGTGATAGCGAAGATGAGCAGGAAAATTACTTTTCCTTTTTTGCCCAGGGATGAAGAGTAATTTTTTAATTCTACACAGAATGTTGGCGTGATACAGGAACGCTTGCGGGATGAAGGTGGCAGGAGGGGGAAGAAGAGAGGGAAGGAAGGAGGAAGGTATAAATAAACTTAATTAATGATGTCCACAATTTCTCTAGTGCTTTAATGAAGCTGCTGATATAATTGACTTGAAGTCTGTCCCTTTTTACTCATTTGAGCCACATCAAAGCATCCCTTTCTATGGCATTCCTTGCTTACAAAGAACATAAATTATCACTGGCCAACTTCACTTTTATTAAGCAGCAAATATTACTTCATACTGAAAGCCTTCACTATATTTAATGGAGGTTATGCCTAGCAACTAAAGACATAGATGTAATATTTCACTTCTGTCAACGAAGCTGGGAGTGTATATAGGCACTTAAATTCAATAACTGTAATTAATATTTTAAATGGCAATAATAAGTAGCAGTGTTCAAAAATATTCATATAAGAGACAACATCAAAAAAAAAGATTTTTTTTTTTTGCTAGGATTCACATAAGAAGCCCATGTCTTTGGTTCCAGATATTTGATTACCATCAAAGTTTTGGAAATCTAATATAGACTATCAGTGCTGGGGTTTATTAGGCCTTAATTAACCTAAATCTCACACATATTACTGAAGTTTACAATTCCTTATTCTAGTATTTTTTTACGATGAAGTCACTACACTTCATCGTTGCTTTATCTGCTGTGTTCTATCTCTATCTAACCATTCTTCAATATTTATCCATTATTCTGCAGCATTTTGTGTGCTGGGCAGGAAAAAGTAGCATTCAAAATTCAAATTTATGTATAGGGAAGGATAACGAAGAGCATTGGTGTCTGCTTCCAGTGCCACTGGTGTTTGGAATTTTTCTTTTCCAACAGATTGTTGATTTTGAGTCATGAGTAGGTTAAAGGTGTCAGTATCAGTGTGGTGTTTCTTGTATTTTTAGCAATTATAGTTTAATCTGAATAGGGGATGCACACAGTTATAGTTCTGCTCATTACCTCTCCTTTGGGAATTATCAGTTCTCTTTGAAGAGGCTGTAATCCCATAAGATCTATTTTGGCTGCAATCCTAATGTTCCGTGGACAGTGGACTCTAAATTAAATATTTCCATGGTGGAAAGAGATCACAGGGATGTTACACAACCCTTGGAACGGGACAACTCAGAGACAATCAGAAAGTAAAGAGAAGACCTGGGATGTGCAGCATTTCTCCTGCAGGGCTACTGCTGCTTTCTCAGAGGGGCACAAATTACAAAACCTGGGCACTATTCCTTATATATTGCTCGTTTAATCTCCTCTGTCTTCTGAAACTTTCCCTGGGGTGGAAAGTTTCAGAAGAAACTTCAAGGAGCCAAGAGCAATCCCCGGGTTTTCTGCAGAGCCAGGATGGCTTCTCGAGTGCTTAGACCCTCGCAGCCCAGAGGACCTTGTTGGGCCACCTCACTGCAAAGCTCTTGATTCTCTTCTCAGCTCTGGAGCAGCCCTGTTCATTTTCTCTCTCCAGCATTTCCAGTGCACCTTTTTGCTGTCAGGCCTTCCCAGTCTTTCCTTCGTAAAGTGTCTCTTTCAGGGAACGTCAGAAGCTCATTGCTTGTCAGCTCTGGACAGTTTTCTAATGGTTTCTCAGAAAAGTAAGAGCTGTATGTAGATTTTTTCAGGTCACTCTGGCCTTGTCACAGGTATTACCTTAAGGTTAAGCACTTTAAGATTTGAAAATTCTTGCTGATCAAAAGGAAGGACAAAATTCAGAGGGTTTGCAAACAGTCAGAAGGTTTTATTAGTAAATTACACACTTGACATGTTTGTTCCTGACCTACTGTATAGGCAGTGGGCTTTGGATAAAGGGGCAGGGTGAAGGGAAAAGAGAAATTAGAGGGGTTAATGAAAAATGGAGAAATGAATTAAAGGAAAAGAGAAAAAAGAGAGGAAAAGAAAGAGAAAAAAGAGAGCAAAAGGGAAACAGGCTGCAGGCCAAATTATTGCTTCCTGCTGAATGCTACAGTCTGTTCAGATGAAAAGAAGAATTGGATTTCTTTTTTTTCCTTGCTACTTAATTGTTAAACAGGTCTTAACCTTTGGATGGATTTTGCACAGAGCTCTTTTTAAAAAGCTTTATGTTTATTCATGAAGGTCCCAAGGTTCTTATTAAAGAAGTCCTTTTCCACCCCTATACACCAGTGTCTTTTGTTATACCTGCTGTAGAAAAGGGATCCTTGCCTTTGAATTCTTTTATTTCTAAAAATTTTAATACATAGGTTTCAGTTTATATTGGCCTTTTTAGAAAGTTGTCTGATTCAATTCTGAAACTGTAGAATTCTGACCTTAGTTTCCTCATACTGCATCTCAATTAGAGAAATATTATTTTCTAGGAAATTAACCTTTACTGTGGCTTCTCTGACTGAATCATCAGCAATTATTTTGTCCCTGCAGAGTGTTTTCATGGCCCTCCAGAAATTTATGGGTAACCGTCTTAGATGAACACAGTCACAGGAAAGGCTTTATTTCTACTTTTTGAAAAAATAATTCAGTCATGCATCACCTACGAGTGAGTTAATGAGCCTCCACGAGCTGGTCCATGAGCTGGTCATTTTCTGCAGGGGTAGGTAGGGCAGTGAGAGCCCTATGACAGTGAAGGAGGACTCTGCAATATGACATTGCTCTGTGGATCCCCTTTTGGTAATTGGGAGGGAACTGTTTTCAAATATGCTCTGCAGGCAGCTAAAAAACTGGGTGTAATTCTTCCTTTTGGCACTCGTGTCACTGTAACTTAGTGCTTTCATGAAATTAAGCATCTGTGAGCCCTGTCTTGTGAGTCCTCAGGGAGCAACTTCTCTGTGATGGCAGGGGAGGATGTAGTCATAATCCCTTTTTTCAGACGAGGTTATAATTCCCATTCTGGTTGGAGGCCCAGCTAGATGGAGGCTTATGAAATTCGCGGAATAATTATCAAGACATATATTCTATGGCTAGGAGACAGTAATTCCAGACCATAAAGCTCAAAGAGCATTTAATCCAGCTGCGTTAGACAAGAATGGGATTTATTGGCATAAAACTAGCAATCTCCTTTTTCCCAACCTCCAATTCAGTGCAGAAAAAGAAAAGAAAGGAAAATGACTGATGAGCCCTGGTAAATCTTAGTGTTGAGGTTTAAGATGTAATCCTGCTTTATCTCCAGTCTCACTGCCAGAGGTTACCAGCCTTCCAGTAAAGGAACCTGCACCTTTAGCAAGGCAGTTTGTGGACAGATTTCAATATTTTGGTGGAAGCCAGTACGAGGCTTCCTATATGAGGACACCAAGCCCTTTACGGAAGCAACTGGTTCCTTTCTGCTGACTTTATCTTGAAGCAACTTCCACCAAGAGGGCTGGTCAGGGAGCTGGGACAATTTAATGGTAACCTGAACAAGTCCCTGTCCAAGCTGTGTGTGTGCCATGAGGCTGCATCTTGCTTTTCTCCTGCACAACCACAGGCTTTGCCACCATGAAGAAACAGAACAGAGAAAAAGGGGTAGAAAAGGAAAACCAAGGTTAAACGTCCAGCAAAAGTTTCTGTTCTAATTACAGTCTTGACAGAAACTCAGGGAGAGTTTTTTTGAACTAAGAAAGTTAATATATCCCTAATTGTGATTCCTGTGACATTTCAGATTGGGAAAAAAAAATTAAAGGCAGTTTGTCATCACAAAGAGAAAAATTTGGCCCCTTTATGAAATTCTGTTGTGGTGGGCAACTGATGTCAGCACATCTGGAAGCAGCCACCACACACAGTGAGAATGAACCCAGCGTGTTATCCATGACAGAGTTGTGACATACAACCCATAACTACTTCAAGCAATTTGCTTTTCTTGGTTTTACTGCAGTTTCTCTGGTGAAGAGACTGTGGAGTAAATTTTTTGTTTCTTTGTTTTTGTGTCTAACTTCTTCAAAAATATTAACAATAACTTCCCTCCTTCATTCTTCCCAGAAGCAACTGCTGCATATTTGGACACTGTAAGGAATCTGAGTCCCACCTAATTTTCAGTGAGACTCAGTCACTTGGACGTCCAAACAAATCATGAAATAGAATTTGGGGGCCCTGCTCCTATACCCACTTATGGAAGGGTTTAACCTGACCACTTTGTTCTTCAGTACTGTTATTATTATCTGCTGAAGTTCTGTAATCCTGGTATAAATATACATAATATAATTCAAATACATTTTTAAAGTATGCCAGAAGTATAATTGACTACATTTCAAGAGCTTGGCCCAAAATTGGGTAATTTTAGTCATTTTTGGAGGACTCAGTCAGGACTCAAATTATGTTTTCTGGTTTTGCTACTTGCAAGAAAGATAATTTTGGGGAAACTCATGGGTATTGAACATTTGAGGCCTGTATGATAGATTTTGGACATTTTCCCTTTTTGTGACAATAATATTTATAAGTTCAAAGCCCAACAAGAAAGTTAGATTGAATACAGCTGTACCTGTGTCCAGTGGCATAGGCTTTTGGCTGAGGTAATTAAACTTAAATGTCAGAAATTTAGATCTGGAAAAGCAAAATAACCCACCTGAAAATGATGATGACAGGCTAAAGACAAGGTATATTTTGTGACAGACTTTTCAGAAATGTGGGTATGTAATTTTTATATGATTTTTCTTCTCTTCCAACCAATGTACTGAAACATCCATTTAAACATAATGCCTGACCCCCAAATGCACACTGCCATGAACAGGGTCAAACCATGTAGCCACAAATTGATAACTTCTTCATGTTTTAAAACTGTTTTCCTGGTGCAGTGTTAGATTTCTGTCTGTGCTGGGTACTGTGAGCCCGAATTTGATACACACAAGAAATAACCAAAATTTGTGATATCCAGATCCTATTAAGACAGTCAAAATTTTCAGATTACAAGTGGCTTTTTTCCCCACAGAATTTGAATGGAAATGCTTTTTTACCTTGAAAATATTAGGATTTTTGTGGAATAACTGGCAAGATGGTCACCATGACTCAGTGGTGTTACATAGTGACAAGAGGAAACAATAATAAACCCCAGTAATTGAATTCAAAGGCATATGTGCTTAAGATTTCCTTATTTGCCATTCAATGCTTTAATGGGAATTGTAAAGTGCAAACAATACAATAAAGACAGAAATTAAGAGAAATCAAACTGTCTTTTACCCTTGCCCTCTGGAAATTCCCTTTCTGGTTGCAAAGCACTTGTTTTCCTTTGTGTTTTTGGTGTCACTTACTAGGTAAAGTGTCAGCCTTTGTGTGTGTGCAGCTCTGTGTCACCAGGAGATGACAAATGCTGGGTAAGAGAGGAATGTGAGCTGACAGATCACCAGGGTTTCCACTGTGCCCATTCTGCTTAGGCACTCTTGGCTTATCTGCAATGTGTTGCCTAGAAGAACACCAGGCAAATTTGTTCCTAAAGTATTATGAAGGAACAGCATGAACTAAAGAAACTAGGAAAACCACTAGTTTAAATGTTTAATGCAATGTATTTTATACACTCCTGTTATTTACTTGACCTTTATTCCGCCTGGCTCTTCATGTATTTTTAAAAGCTTTTAACAATCTCATAGAGGACCGGCTGTATCTGCCCACCTCTGACATAAATAGCATGCCTGGGAGTGATAAACTACAAGCTTTCTTTAAAAGCCTTGTAAATGGATGTGTGGCAGAAACAAGAGTTACTATTAAGCAGCTTTTTCTGAGAATCCATCCTTTTTATGCAAGTTTAGTCTCAGTGTTAAAGAGAACCTTTCCCAACCTCTTGTGCAGTATCATCTCTACACACTCCTTCAGGGTGTTATTTCTCAGTCTGCTCATCCTAGTAGAGGTAATAGTTTCAGCCTAAGAGCCTTTTGAGACTGAAATACCTTGGGTAGGTTGCATAGTGCTGCCACTGCCCAGCAGTGTAGGACGTAGTTATGGCTCATCTTTCTGTTCCCACCTTCCCTCTGCTGCAAGTGGTATGAAATGCGTGCAGGATGTGCCAGCAATTCTCCTTTTTCTGCCCTAAAAGAAGAACTGAGCATGTGTTTGACAAGTTTTTAAACAGCTGCAAAACATCCTGTAAAAATGACTGGAAGGATCTTTAAGCATGAAGGTAATATTGCGGTGCATATACCGAATTTAGTGCCTCAACCCTCCTAATGGAGCCCTCTATTTATTTTTAAAAGGTTTCTGCCTTTTGATATGTTGTATCTGCATCTTTTCATTTGATGCACGTCCGTAAAGCTGTTGTGCATGGAGAGAAGGAATTAAAGACCACAGACACAGCAAGGGAATGCTCACTTAAGTAGGAGCTGGTAACATTTGTACTTTGTAGACACAGAATTATAAAGGCTGAGCAGCTTTGGCCCAAAGAGTGAGGGGTGCCTGGCACTAACAACCCTCCTCTGGAAATGTGCCTTTTGGGAACTGGGCCAGTATCACAAAGTGGAAGAATTCTGTGGTGGCATACAAAAACCAGTTAAATCGTCTAATAAATTGATAAGGAGTCTGCTGAGTGCACCTATAAATGAGGAGAAACTGACAGTGGAGGTGGGAGGGGGATAGGGAGCTGAGTGCTGCTGGGTTGGGAAGTTCTGTTTCAGAGGGGCACAGCAAAGAGTGTCTGCATTTTCTGTTTGCTAAATAGCTCTGGATACCTCTTCTGTTGGCCCCAAACAGCAAGGAAACAGCAGATGTACAAAATAAACTTGGTCTGTCTTGTTAGAAATCACATTTGGCAATGCTTTCCCCCCATACTACCTTGGTGGTTTAAAGTTTGATTTGTAGCTATGAAGTCAGTCAAGAGCACCAGTGGATCACATACTTACAGATCTGCATACTTTAAATCTGACAAAATCCATACCTATGTGGTTGCTTAAGGAGTGATGATTGTGAGACTGTGCCTCATGTTAAATAGAAATAAATAGAAATAAATGCAGTTAAGGTTCCCTGTGGTTATTGCACATTATCTTCATGTGAGGGAAGCTTTGACAGAGCCATGGAGGAAAGAACCACCAAGTTTCAAACTCGTAACAGAAGCTGAAACCAGCCTCAGCTCAGATGCTGGCTGAGGAGCAGCCCAAGTTAGCTCAGCTGGAGGGTGGACAGCATCTTCCAGCAGGGTAGGGTGGGCAGTGGGGTCACTGACAGCCACTGGGCCTCCATGTAGGCCCTCCCTGTGCCTGGGAGCCTCCCTGAGCCCAGAATCCTCTCTGCAGGGATTTAAAGATGTAAAATAAATATGCCTGGCTGCTCATTTATTTCCACATTCATCGTGAGCAGGGCAGTTGAGGGACACAACCAAAAAGGTTTTGAGTGCTAGGGCCAAGTGCTGTGCTTTTCCCACCTGGGGCTGTTGGATAGATCGTGGGAACAGAGCCTAGGGCTGACAAGAACAGGGTGAAGAAAGTGCCCCTGGGTGCAGGATAATGGAAATGATGATCCCCACAGTGGTGTCTACTGGAGAAGAATGAGTTGTGCGTGTAGGAGCTGGCACTACAGAGAGAGACAAATGATAAGAAACTAAATTAAGTTGTCAGGATAATGATAGTACTAAAAGGAGAAACATCCACCGTCTCTCTGTCTGCTTATAACCCAGAGAACTGTATCTGGAAGGGAACCTGCATTAATACTTGACATATTAAATATTAAACTCAGATTTATAAGATGAATGACATAGAAATATTAAACTCAGATTTATAAGATGAATCTGTCAGGTTTACATTTGTTTACTGCAAATGGGAAAACAATGTAAAGGGGATATAATGTGATGCAAACATCTGGGAAGGGAAAAATACAGGGGGAAAACAACTTCACTCTTGGCAGCAAACATATAATTAAGGCTAAGTGATTGTCACATTAGTGCAGCAGATTGGGGCCCAGCAGGTGTCACTCAGTCCTGGCCTCTGCTGCAGAGATCTGCAGTCACCCACTTTGGCCCAAGCTTTAGGACAACACCACCCATTTTGGCATTTGTCTGCCGTGGAGCTAACTCCCAGATGAAATTTGGCACCTCCTTCCTGTGTGCCTCACTTCCCAGGAAACTGAAGACAATACTGGGAGAGTCCCTCCAGCTGCTGAATTCCAAACCCTTGGGTGGGAGCTCTTCCATGAGGCCCCTTCCAGGCAGGACTGAGCTCAGGGGACTCCGCTGCCAGTCAGGGCCTCCTACCGCTGTTTAAGGAAAAAAAAATTGCCACGATGCTGTGATCATGTTAACATGCAATAATATCCAATACTAAGGACATTCTCAACCCTCTTCCTAATCAGTCCTTTAATTAGTCTTCTACTTGCCACCCTCATCAGACTTGCCTCACTAAGCAGATGACCATTTGGCTTACTGGTAATTCAGATACAAGCCCTGTCAAAATTTCATTGCGATTGGCATCTTTAATGTTTCAAGTGTCTGTACCAATTTCAATTCCAAGGAAAAATAATCATCCTGGGGGCATTTCAATAGCTAAATGCTCTGACATCATTGCATTTGCTGCACGGCTGGGTTGATAAAGATAACATGTCTTGTTATCTTTACGCTTCAGTATCAGATAAGCAGCCTACTTCAGACTTTTTAGTAAGGGCTGTCACCAACACACACCTGTTGCTGAAGATGAGACAAAACAATGCTGCTTTGCAGGAGGAGAAGCTCCCCTGCAGGCCAACTGGAGAGTTTGCTATCTGTGAATCAAGGGGAGCCTTTTCCCCATGCACAAGATGAGTTGGCCAGCAGTAATGTGGTTTCTACCCATGGCTGTCTTAAAAATCATGAATTTGAGAAGCCAGATCCGATGGAGAAAAATCATCCCTAAGGTGTTATTGCATGAGAGAAAAATGGAAGTGTCCAGCTTGAATGACCTCCCTCAAGCACATTGTCTTGCAAAATCCTAAGCCACACAGAAGAAACAGTTTAAAAATAATATCATGCTGATGCCAGGCTGATTCCTTTAAAACTTAGTGCTTAGGGCAATTGAGAGGGGAGGAAGATTTCAATAAAAAGAAGGGAACACAGGCTGTTTAATAAGCAATGAGACAGGCCCTTGCCAAAGAAAATACATAGCCAGTAGGAACAAAAAAGAAGATAAGGAATATATTTCCCTTGATGTCCTTTGACTGCAACCTCTCTTTGCTGTGGAATTATGAGCCTGAGGTGTCCAGAGCTCCACCAATCTCCATGACCAGGTGAACACAAACTGCACCTTCATGGCCTGTGCTACCCATGGGTGCCCCCAGTATTCCCAAAATTCCTGTTGGAAAAAACACCTGAGTAGACTACAGGGAGAACTGCTGCTCTCCCTTAGGTGCCATGTCTTCGGATCACTGAGGTCCTCACCCACCTTGTGTGTTCTGGGTGCTTTATGAAACCTTAGTGCCAACGTGGGCTTTGAAACCAGACTCAGAAAACTCAGAGCAGTTTGTGTAGCTTAGTGGGATTCCCAAAAAACATGGGAATTTTGTCACCACAAAGCATATAAATGTATTAAATAAAAAACATGTATAAATAAGATAATAAAAAGGTGTGTTAGAGGCAACAGGTTTCTTGTGATATAAATTTCTATATTGCCATCTTAATATGATGAGGAGAATAAAAGAATTACAGGCTGCAGGTGCAGAGTATTCATGGTAGTAACACAGAACTGCAAAGTAAATGTAAGAGTCTTGAAATTACATCAGGAAACATAATAGTAGGTTTTCATAACATAGGAACAATGCAATAATGTAAATAAAATTAGTATAATTGGACAGTTACATGAACCTGAAAGTGAACTTGAAAGTAGAGAATATTTTAAACACCCCTAAGTCTTGGGAAGAATGATTTTTTGGGAGCAGCTTTAAGGTTTGGGGTTTTTTTTAACAACATGAATATTACTATATAAAATCCTGAGTAAGGCAAATCAGCCAATCATAAGAGGTCTCTTGAAACTAAAGTTAATGAAAAATTCTGGAATTACATCTTGAACCAAAATGCAAGCCTTTGAGAAACAAACAAATTATCAACTTGCTTGACTGATGAAAGAAAGGCCAAAAAAGATAAATTTTTTTAAGTGACAGAGTTCCCAGAAGTTTTGTTTTTAGTTCACCAGCTGCTCACTACTCACCAAGGTATTTTGGTTTTAAATATTTAAGAATTTTTATCTCTCTTTTGCAAAACTAAAATTCCCTCATTGAAGCATTCAAGCTTGCACAAACAGCTCTAATTTGTTACACCTGTTTAGAGCTATGTTTTACTAATGACTAGAGATAGAGAAAATAACTTTATAATGGGACTTAATTTTTTACAAGATCATCTATGCATGAGATTCTCTGGAAGGAACAGGGTCTCTGTGAGCTATTTTATATAGATTTAATAGAAAGCATACTGTGAAGATTTGTTATCTTTTTTCTTGTTTTTTGCCATCCTTGTTTAAGAAAGGCTAAAAAATTAAAATATGTGGAATGTTGACCATAATGCCACAATTGTTGTAAAGGCCATCCCATCTCTTACTCACAAAATCCAGATGCAATCTGACATGAAAGCTTTGACTCTTGCCATTGCTCTCGGCTAGGGCACTTCCTGGTTAGCATAGGAATAGTTAATTCATTCCCAATTAAACATCTCCCTCACAAGTAACAGTGTTCTTTTAGGAGGTCATAAATAGTAAGATTTACAGAAATTAACAGCAAAATATATCAAGGTAGGCTTTCTTTCAGAAAGAGATCTCTCTGATTAGAAGACCTCTATGATTAGAAGAAACAACGAATTATTAAAGAGAGCCTCTGAAAGCAAAAGTGGCCTGGAGTGCACCCTGGGGCACAAACGGCCTTTAATCTCACCTGGAAGCCACAGCTCAGCATTTTGTCAGTGTGAGACTCCTTGCCCAAGGACAAATTGATGTTCTGACAGCCCTTGTGCGTGTTTTGCTTGTTGGGAGCCACATGTGCAGCCTCCTCTGGTTTGTTTGTTTGCTTGCTCTGAGAAAAAACAGCTGATTAGGAACTCTGCCAACCCAATGGAGTCTAACTTTCTAGTCTTGGAAAAATATATTCTTTCAAAGCACTAACAGATGGACACCTAACATTATTAGTTACTTTGGGAAAATGATCTTACAGGCTTAAAAACAATTTAAGGAGGAATATACAGCCCTGTTTTTAGAGCCCTTTCTAACTGAAAAGTACCCTCAGCAAAATGTTCACACATCAGTGTGAGTGAAGAGCAGAATATCATACACAATAAATTGGAACCACAAGCAAAAGGACGTCAGTGCTCTTCCTCTCCTGAAGTTTCTCCCTCTCAGAATGAGCACATGCTTTCATTCTACTCCACTCAGCAAAGGTTGGTGTTCCCTGTAAGGAGCCAAGTGAGGACAGTCACCCTAGGGGTATTCATTAAAATAATGCAAACACACGTTTATATCAACAAAACACCTCTCATTTGAAAACTGGTGAGGAAAGGAGAGATCCCACAGCCCTTTAGGTGCCTAACAAAGCAGAGTGCAAAGGCACAGCTTTAATATCACAAACAGAGAGCAGGCTTGGGAGCAGATGCTGCAGTGCAAGATAATTTTCCACAGCCTGGCATGAGGGTGTTAAATTGTTATAGGAAAACTGAAAACACCGAAGTGCTCCAGGATGAGACAACCATACGAGACTCAAGGCTTTAATTAGTATTTAGCATGGTAGGAATAGCATGCTAAATGCCTTCTAGGCTTCCCCTAGCTCATCAAGCTAGTGTTTAAAATGATTAAATTGTTACCTGTCTCCTGTGCAGCAACTGCCTCCTTTTTTTCTTTTGTTCATAAATACCTACAGCCTTTTACAGTGTCACCACATTGCTACAGCCAGGATGTCTGCTTGACTTGTTTTGAAGACATTCAGCAGTAACCAGAGTTAGGGTACTTTTGATGCATAACCACCTGTTAACCCTCAAAAGGAGGGGAAAAAAGTCCCTGTTTCCTATGAAACAGCAATGGGTCTGTCAAACCCAAATGATGGGTGTTGCTCTGCCTCTCCAGCTCTGATGAATTGTGCCAGGGTAACCTGACCCAGCAGCTGCTTTACCTCTGTCCTTGACTCTTCCTGAGGAGGGCAGCAGCTATGAATAGTGAACAGCTGAGGACAGAGTTTTGCTCCGTGCTGAGGTAAGGAGCCTTTTGCAGAATGCCCTCGTATTGGATCGTCTGCCTTGCAGCAAAACAACCTGACAGAGCAGGACACAGGTTACAGAGCTTAACCAAGGCAGCAGTGGCAGCTGGGCATTTTCAACCCTAAAGCAAAGTTCATCAGATCACACGAATGAACTTCAGGGATGGTTTCTCATAAGTCACGCCCGCTCTTTGCTGTTTCTTTCCCTTAGAATAATTTTTGTTTACGGGCAAATACAGAATTCCACAAGTGAAATAAGGCTCATAGTTGTGAAAGAAATCTTTTAGGCATTGTTGCACTTGCCTGGTTCCTTATGATGCTTTGCTTGTTAGGACTTTACAATGTCGATGGTTCCCCTCAGCTCAGCTCTCTCTGTGCATCAGTCAAAGAAGAAAGGAGATTGTGCCTGACCAGCCCCTCTCAGAAGCCCATGAAAATCAAGGGTTTCCTTTTCTACATGTTTCAGTGGGCTGTGGCCCTGCCTCTCAGAGCCTGTGTTTAAAAAAGGCCATTAGCATTTATATGTACCCAGAAATGTCTGTGCCTCGCAAGCTTATTGCAGTTCCAGAATATTAAGTGACAGAAGAACCAATATCACCCCTAACAGTGTTTTCCCTCAGTTCAGTATTCTGACCTAACACAGATTTTTCTCTATAATGTCTGTTTTACAGAGAAATGTACTTTAATGAAGAATAAAATACCTTGTGGATAGAAAGCCGAATTTGCCTTAAGAAGCATGGACTCTAATTCCTTGTGCTGAGGTTGTCTGCTGAACAGCTTGATGCACAACTACATCTCACCAGGTGCCCATTCCCGTCTGTAAAATGGAAACAATTATATGTTCCCCCTCTGCAGAATGTTGAGACAACACTCTAGGAACGGTAGGCTTTGCTTACATGCAGCAGATGACCCTTGTTATCTACTTAATGTTTTTTATCATGAGCAGGGTTAAATAACTAGCATGTTTACATTAACTGTATGTACCTCACTCCCAAAGCTTCTCACCTTTTTGTCACTTCTCCATCAGTACTTCCCGGCGATTTCCTTAAGGGGCTGGGGATTGATTCCCCAATGGCAATGGTTCGTTTACGTTTAAACCTTTGCATAATCTGTGACTGTCACCCTTTAGAGAGCTTCCTCACTCTATATTATATAGTGAGCATGGTGGTGTTTGTTCAAAGGTTGCACTTGATGATCTTGCAGGTCTTTCCTACCTTAATGATTCTATGATCACATTTGGTGCTGTTGATCCATCTTAGGCAGTTAAGGAGCCCCAGAGGAAAGACAGACAAGCCTTCTGCTTATGCTCTGAGGAGCTGAAGCAAGTTGGAGAGAGCAAAAAATGTGAAATGGCCACCAGCATGGCAGAACCACTTAGGGGCTTTTTCCTGATGGATTTGTATCTCAGCATCTCATGTATATTAACTATATCAGTGAGCTGAAACGACTTCATGGCACAGAGCTCCCCGAAACAGTGGCCAAACTTGACTTTTTTTTTTTTTTTT
>WAAG01074091.1:16163-28855 GCA_013390105.1 Tichodroma muraria
TTTTTTTTTTTTTTTTTTTTTTTTTTGTCATGAACTTCTTTAGAGCAAAAGACAGGAGGCCAAGAACTACAACTGAATATTTTCTCCAGTCAGTACCTGGCCAAAGACTTCTGGCTTTGTGTACACAAGAGCTGCAAATGCCTGCACCTCGTTGTCCTGATGATTAATACTTTCTCTCCTTGCCTGCAGTCCCCGAGGTGCTTGGTGTCAGCAGAATAAGCCAATGCTTCACCAAATAAATCACCTCTCCCTCTCTGGCCAGCTCAGCACCGTGGGCTATTTTCCACACCCTGTTTCTGATCAGTCCAGTGTGGTGAAAACTGGAAGCAATCAATAACTGCAGTGTCACCACACCCTGGGGATCATGTTTGCTTCTTCGGGTCAGCAGCTCAAGTCTCTTATCACCAGAGAATCTGTAAAAGCAAGGCACTAATGGTCACTGGCCAGAATCAAAAGTGAGCTACCAGCTGAGTAAATGACACTCAACAAAATGACAGATTTCAAATTTTAAGTTTTTACTCACTCTTCTGCTGTCATTGCTTAGAAATTTGCATATTATTTAAATGAATATGTTTGCAGTTCATACAAAAAAAAAACGCTCCTAAGCCAGAGCTTTTGATAAATGTTAACTGCATTTTAACTGAAGCATTCAATGTCATTCAATGGAACCTGGTAACCATTTTTCATTTTCCTACACAAGTGACAAAAAATTATTTTCCCTCTCTGGCTTTCAACGCTTTGCTTTTTAAATTTTCTTCCTCCCCCGCCTCTATTTTCTACACCTAAAAAAGGGAGAAAGTTAAGGGAAAGGAAGAAGAAGTGTACAAATGTAAAATTTTTGGTGGGTCATTCTTAGCAAAAGCATGCAGTAAATTATTCATTTGTTGTATATGACTTTAAAAAAAATTGTTAGGAGAAGTTATGAGAACTCAAACCAGCTAAAGCTCTGAGACCATTAACAAAAGAACTTAAAAAGGGGAGAAAATTCACACTGCAGTAGATGAAACAGACCCCATGTTGTTACCAAACATCCTCCTCTTGGTTCTGCAGGCCAGGTGCTTTTTCCCAGCCCTGCTCGCTGTGCCCCAGCTTTCTGTGGCTCCTTAGCCCACAGCAAACCCCACACTGCCACCTCCATGGATCCCTGGGGAAACATCTCCCCTCCCAGGTGCACCCTGTGACCTGCTCCTCTTCCCAAGGGCTTGTCTGTGCTCCAGGGGATCTCCCTTCCCTCTCCAGAGATTCAGGCCATGTGGATCAAGTTGTTTCTCAAATATTATGGCAAGGAAAAGCAATGCTTTGGGAAGGCAGAACAGAGGATGAAGTCTGGGATGCATCAGATGAGGGAAAAGGACAAAAGAACATGATAGGAGTGAGCAGGGACACACATGTGAGAGGGTGAGTTCATCTTTTTACTTGGATTATTTCCTTTGCCACTTTTTTTTTTTTTTTACATGGTACTTCAGTGAAAAAGCTTTTCCAAGAGAGGTAGATGCCTTGCATTCTGTTTTGACACATGACAATTTATAATTGCTTTCTATTCTTTGTAGATATATTGCTCCTCCATATTTTTCTTATATCAGTAGTTATTCAGAATAAAGGAAAATAGATAGTGTTGAGACATATTTTAAGCAGAATGAAGGATTTCTTTTCAATGAAAAGCCACTGCTGTGTTTTAAAGAGGAAAAATCTGTCTGTCTCATGACTTGGAAGTTCTGTGACAAGTTCAGGAAGGTTTTTTCACGATTTCCAAATCATTTATGGGCCAACCTAAACCCATCAGAGCTGATGGGAGCCTTTGCACAGACATTGATGTGCTCTGTGCCAGGACCTTGGGTCCGAGATTACATCTCAGTTGTATCAACACCGTGGAGTGCTTAACTGAACGGAGACACTCAAATATCCAATGAGCCACCCACAAGATCCCAGCACAGTAATGAGGGTCCTGATACCAAAAAAGAACAATAATTTCAGCTCCAGCTTTCTCAAATGAGCTCTTTTAGAGTTATCCCAAATCTGGGAAATATTTTTTTTCTCAAAGTGCTAAGTGTTGTTTCACTCTAGTGTTCAGACACACTCCAACTAATTAATTCTTGAGGTTTCTTGTTTTTATCTAGCGTTTGTTTTAATATTAAAAAGGGTTCAGAGAAGTAGAAGAAATGCTTCTTTTAGTCTCTGTTTTCTGATATGTGTTATACCAATTTACCTTTGCTGTATAAACTCATCAAGTCTAACAGGAAAGCAAACAGTCTCACCACAATGAGTGACACTAATTTCAGCAAATAAATTTAAATACGCCCTGCATGTTTCTGTAAGACCTTGCCTTTCCTAAGAATCCAGGTATTCACCAAAATGGTGTTCTAGAAACTCGTAGTCAGTAAAGAGGTCCTGGACCGCTCAATAAGTAGGAACACGTAAATTTGGATTTTTGTTTCTGGACAGGCCTCTATCCATCAGACAGCAAAGAGATCCATCTGGAGAATCCTAAGCTGACAGAGAAACTTCCAGAGTAGTTTCTTAAAAAGCTTTTATGCTGTTCATCATCAGAACAGCATACAGAATATTCTACCCTACATAATCAAAACACTATATTGTATCCTCTTCCTGCTGGCTTCCTTTCCTTACTTTCACTTAACTTATTTTTTTTTTAATTCTAACAAATCCTGTTGTTTCTACTGGAAAATGTTCCTGGTAGTATAAATCATGGTCACTGCTTATATAAACTTGTTTTCCTATTTCCATATTCATAACAAGGCTGAGAAGTAAGGAGCCATTATAGCCAAAGCTAAATGAAAATATTTCAAATTTATAGGCAAAATATTTTTCAGATCTCTAATAGTATGCAGTCCTTCTTAGCAAGCAGTGTTGGTAAATTAGAAATTTGCATTAACAGCCTTGCTAATAACTTAATTTCCCACCCTCTACCCAGGAGCTCTGAATCCATAGAGGGACTTAATTACCTCTTGACTGCAAACAGTAGTTTTGAAAAGGAACTTTGGTCTAGTCAACATTTTCCTGATTTTTTTACCAGTAACAGTCAGGGACAGAGCTTAAGAAGCAAGCACACATTACTGTGAACATTACTGTTCACACATTACTGTGTGAATTAAGATTCCCACAGAAAAAAAAAAAGCATCTGGGTTTCTTTAATTTAAGTTCAGCCCATCAAGGAGAAATGTAAGCTGGAAGGCAAAAAATATTATGCAATAAACAAACAAACAAAACCAACCAAACAAAAAACCCTCCCCAAAAATAAGAGGCAGTTTACAACTGTGACACATAAATGGGTTGAACAGTACTTTCAGTACAATTATATTCTGAGAGGTGACTTTGGGAAAAATAATCTGATTGAAGAGTTCTGCCATTCAGACTTGAGTCCTGTCTTGTTTTAGACCAAAATTATTTGTAATTTTTGCATCACTTTAAATATCTTTCTTTCCCTACCATATAATTCAAGAAATTTACTCAGTGTTTTAAAATGAATGCATTTCTATTGATAAAATTGTGAGTGTACCTAAATAAGCAGTCAGTTGAAGCCCTAACATTTTCCTGCTGTTTTATCTACCCTTGCCCACGTAAGTATTTATAAATATATATATTATATATAGTTTATAAATTACGATAACTGAAGTGGCACAAAGGCCCACAGGTAAATTGTACATCTTTTATCATATTATCAGCAGAAATCTGAGCCCCATTCTCAGTTGCAGACAGGTCTTTCTGCAGAACTGAAGCCAGCTGAGAGCACAGGCACTGCCAGCAGTGGGGGCAAGGACCTGCAGATTTCAGACTTCAGGGGGTGTGAGTCAGGAGAGAAATCCANGACAAAGAGTTAGAAGCCATACAGCTATAAATTAAACTCTGTGAAGCCACAGATACATATAAAAAGGGAAAAAGGCATGTATCATCCCAATCCCCTGGTGCTTTTGTGATGCCCTAGGCTTCCTGGGACATCATAATGGCAGGAACTCTCCTGGGGTGGCAGCTGGTGCCCAGGCAGGAGGTCTGAGGGCAATCCAAGAACTTCATTGGGTTGAACTTTCTATATTTGGATAATTTCAATATTAGATGGAATTTTAAAAGCCCGATCTCCCATTTTTTTAAACATATCTTTGAAACAGACAAGCTTCAAACTGCTTTGGATGGGGTGAATTGGTATCCCTGAATCTGTCCAAACAGATGTGTTCAATATATCTCAAATATAAAAATGCATTTTTAATAGATCGTTTAAAAAAAAAAAAAGGCAAAAAAAAGCTGATACCCCTGAATGCAAATAACACTGAAGAGTGAATTCTTCATACTGCTGAATGTGTTAAACACAATTACAAAGCTCTTACTAACACAAGCAAAGTAAGTAAGTACAATTATTGGAATTTTTTGTCTTTCTTAAACCATGTATGTGCAGGCCTCTCCACCTCCTTTTTAACCAACAACTCAACACCAATGTGTTGGCCTCAGCTTAATTTGGATATAATGGATTCATCTGAGGAGTAGCTAAGGCAACCAACTAATTGCACGTGCCAAGAAACTGAATTAAATTTTACTTTTGAGAGATTCTCAAGTGTTTTAGTATCTTGAACTATCAGGCAGCTACAAAAATGCTTTGTAAATAGTACACATCTCTCATTGTAGCCATTTAGTACATTCATAAGTTGACATTGTTATTTTTAATGGCAATGACATAACAGCTGAGGACTGTTTCATTTCAATTTCTATCTAAAGTGTTGCAAAGGCTCTTTAAAACCAGGAGTGGAACGTATCTAAATGTGATTTCTCAAAATTCAAATAAATGAAGAGACATTCTGCCAAGACAATTGAACCCTACTGTACATAAACTGTTTTATTTTTATGAGAAGGCACCAATTCAAGAAGGCAGACAATTTAAATCTGCCACATGTATGGTGTGAAACGTTCTCCAGTAAGATATCTGCAGGACTCACGTTGTGTCCAAAGTCTGGGAAGAATAATTAGCATTAGACAATTAGCACCTGAAGGGCTGGACTCATCACACAGGCCCTTTGGGCAGCTGTTCCTGAAGTCACAACGCTGAGGCCAAGCACTTCCAAAACAAATAGAGATGATGATGCTTCCTCTGAGAGCCCCCTTCTCCAGACACAGTGTTCAAACTGGCCAGCCACAGCAGTCCACAGCCACTCTGCTCTTCCATCCCTCATCCTCATTTTGTTCTAGCTCCTCTTCTGCATATCCTCTTCCTTACATATCTCTGACATGCCCGTATTTCAACCTTATACATTACCTTTCTTAAAAAAAAACAAAACAAAATAAAACCCCTCATTGTTTAAAGAATTTTAGAGATGTGATTTCTTGAGGGCTCTCTTACCTCCTACCCAGACACATCTGTGGGACTGGGCTGCTTTGTCCTACACTGTGCAGATATGGCAGGATATGACCCCTGGGATAAATGGGCAATGCAAGTGCTTGCCCTGTGGACTATAAATCAAGGGTGGCACACTTGATCCATGCACTCCAGAGAGGTATTCCAGCTTGTGCAACCTGCAGTCCCATCTCAGAATAAGTTTATGCCAGCAAACAGTGAAGTGCTACCAAATAAATCACTTGTTGCATGCCCAACCCTCCCACTTTGCTTTGTCCCACTTTCCCCACCAAGGGAGGGATCACAGCTGAATTTTCAAATTTCCAGATGAAAGGCCGCCTTGCAGGTGACATCTTCTATAACAGCAGTAACTGTGAGTAGGCTGAAGCCTCCCATTTATCTATCAGCATAGCAGAACACAGCTACACAAATTGTTTTACTGGCTCATCCCATTCATATCCAGGTACACCACCTTATCCTAGTTTCTTCTGTAGACAAAGCTTACTACTGTCCTTCCTGTTTACATGCAGATTTACCTGTTTGGTAACCCAGATAAGTGAAACAATCTGAATGCAAAAAGAGAAGTTGGTACAATCATGGGTTTATCGAGTCTTTTTCAAACTAAGCACCACACAATCCCTTCTCTGTTCCTACACCCATCCACACAGATCCATTATATCTGCTGGCAAATGTCCTAAGCTTCTCCACGAATTTCTCTGCTTGGCTCTCCAGCATTCCCATTTTCTCCCATGACACTGTATATCTAGAATGTCAGATTCTGACCATTCTGACTCAAAAGTTCATCCACGTATGGCAGTGGCAGCCACCAAGTCAAACTCTTCTATGCTGGAGGAAGAAATGCTGCATAGTCAGCTGACATCTTTTCAAAAGATGAAGAATTTGATGTTCTCAGTGTCGAAGCTTTTTGCCTGCTCTGCCTACTGGGTTAGAAGCTCCCTACCCAAATTCATCCCAATGACAGAATTTGTCACTTCAGGGCTGGTTTGGATGAAGCTACCTTGTGACAAATCAAGCTGGGGACTTAAAACACTGCTGGAATTGCAGTGGCTTAGTGTGGCAGGAGCAGGCTGCAGTACAAGGGAGGGAATGTGTTTGCCTGTCCAGCCTAGTGACAGGACTGACCTGTGCCCCCCCTGAGCCACACCTGCCTTCACTCTTGCCTGCTCAGAAACACAGACAGTAGTCACGTACCTCTGTAATCCTCATTGTGCTGGAACATTCCTCTGCCCTTCCTCTTCCCTTTCTGTTTTTTCCTCTTTTTCTTTCTCTTCCTCTTTTTTCGTTCTCTTTCCTTTTGTCATTTTCATGCTGTGCTTGTGACTGCATGAATAGGCTGTGTGAAGGCTATTTTGTGTACATACTACATCATTCCATACAATGACAACAGTGTAATTATAATGTCCAACAGGAAACATTGGCTGAGCAGACAAGGCTGTAATAACAGCCTGAGAGCTGTGAGTTTACCCACTCCCTCTGCTCCACCACCACATCTGGGTCTATTCCCAAGAGAAAAGATGTCTGGTCAGTCATGTTCACCCTTTACCAAAGGCAAACAATCAGCATCTCCTGTGACTTAAATCAGACATTTAACTCAAATCAGGAATCTACTTGCACAAACAATTAAAAATAAATAAAAAAATTGAAAAACAATTTCAGCATTTTTCAAACAGTAACAAAACAGATTTGTTCATCAGCATTATACTTTCAAAAGCCATACCTGAGCTATATTGATCTTCAGATGCTTGTGCAGGTGTTACACCATATACTTTTATATCACTCTTGCCTCACTTTTAATTGGGACCACATATATATTACTGTCCTTGCAGGGTTTAAAGGTCCCAGCCCCTCTGATGCTCTCAAGGAGTTAACAGATCTCACTAACAGTTGCTGCAGTGCTCTATTAGCTTATCTAACAGACTTTATGGCTATATTTAGTTTAATTGAAGAATGTCCTAGAAAAGGACTAATGACACTTTTCATTATAAATATGTCAGTTCACATTCAGAAAAAAAAATTTTACAAAGAAGAAGGGAAGAAAGTCGACTAGAATGAAAAATTACTTCTGGCAATTAAAATCCCATAGCATTTTGTTGATATGTATCTTTGTATCTAGTCACTTGCTGATATGATCCACGACTTGATATTTTCATTTAGTCATTTCGAAACTAGTGGTCAAAACCATCCTCACTTCTACTGGATAAGTATTGCTGCCTTCAGTAATCCCACCAAAATGACATTAATTCCCCATAGAGGCAACATGTTTACAGTATATTAAAAATTCTTACTTCTAGATAAAAAGGCTTTTTGTTGCCCTGAATCTGAGAGAAGACGTGTTCTCTTCAGAGGAAAAAACACAGCAGAAATCAGGCACAAACCTTTTAATCGTAGGAAGTAACTTTGCAATGTCATTACCAGATTTCAAAACAGGTTGTTTGACAGCATCATGGAGAAATTCAGGAGGCCTGTGGCCAGCCTCCTGCTCAGGGTCAGCAGATCTCAGGGCATATTTTGACAGAATAAAGGATCAGGCAAAGATTAATCTAACCCATGGGGTGGGAGTTGAATCAGCCCTGAAAAGGAGTGTTTTGTTAATGTGGCTCTACTGCTCCTGATTCAGAGCTGGATGAGGCATCTCATCCTCTCTCTCTCCCATTTTCTAGTTCCAACAGCTGGGAAGAGGAACTCCAGGGAGGTGCTGGTGGAGACACTGCTTAGCACACCTGACCCTTCCATTTCTCCTCCCAGTAACTAACCCCACACGTCTGGGTAAAATACATTAGTGGACCTTGTCTGTGAAAAGCTGTGTCTGGCTGGTCTTCACAGGTTTGGACGCCTTTTATAGCTCCTATAGATGGACATCTGCAGTCTCCTAGGCCTTCTGGGTACTCTGAAATTGTTGCTTTCATCTTTTTTATTGGTTCTCCCTGAGATAAGGGCCAGTTTCCCATCATTTTGTACGCCTTGTGCACAACACATATTGCGTCCTTCTCTAATAGCCAGGTCTTGGTTCGCGAACCTCGTTGATCCTGGGAGAGCTGCGTTAGCTGTGTTAGCAGAGTTTGTGCTGGACGACCAGCTGTAAGGTCCGCCTGTTGTCACCTCATTTATGCACCTCACAAATGCAGTTCCTGCCCCAGCAGGTGCTCTGCTATTCTGGTTTCACATACGGAGGCAGCTTCTTCCTCCCGCCACTCTTGCCTGGCGGGGAATGGAGGAAAGCACAGTGAAAACTGTTTGGACACTTGGTGATTTCTGAGCCTGCTGGCTTGAAGCTCACGCTGTGAAAATGTTACAGGCTTTAATCCTTCAATCTCCAGCATCCACAGCGTCACAGCACAGGAAAGGAAGCACTGCTGCTCGAAGCCTGGCACAGGAGTGCCATGATTTGCCACTGGTGGTCTCGTTGCCTCCCTGTCCCTCCCTGGGCAGCCTTAACCCAGCTCAGTACGTCTCTCCTTAATGTCACTGCTCAGGTACCAGCTGCCTTCCATTTCATTGCTTAAACAATTAGCATATCCAGCCCAGCACACAGAAATCTGCTCACTCGCATTTGCACTCAGCTGTGTCCAGCTTTAAAGCCTGTGCCTTCCACCTCTGAATTTTGTGCTCAGAAGTTTTCTTCTTCTGTAACCCTTGCAGGCACTAGCGTTTCCATAGGGTGGAATCTGTTTAACGTTGCCTGAAAACAAAATTCTCACATAAGCACAGAATCACTGAGACTGGGAAAGAGCTCGCAGATCATCGAGTCCAACCTGTGACAGATCCCCACCTTGTCACCCAGCCCAGAGCACTGAGTGCCATGTCCAGTCATTCCTTGGACACCTGCGGGGATGGGGACTCCAACACCTCCCTGGGCAGCCCCTTCCAGTGCCTGACCATCCTTTCCATGGGGAAATTCTTCCTGATATCCAACCTGAACCTCCCCGGGCACAGCTTGAGGCCCTGTCCTCTTATCCTGTCACTGATTGCCTGGCAGAAATGCTCAGGTACAATTCCTGATCTCAGCTTTGTTGCTTCTCATCAAGCCCTTCGCTCACATAATCAGGTATCTCTGTCACTGCTGCTGTCTGATGCTCCCAAGGAAGACCAAGACATTCCCTGAAAGACATTCCCTTCCTCCGTGTCCTTGCAGCAATCATGTCTGAGATAGAAAGCCCTCACACACTATGGAAAAACCTAAATTGCTCTTAAAGTAGTGCTAGAGTTATTTATGTATTTACCAAAAGTATATAAAAAATAGAAGAAAATACAAAAAATGTATTAAAAAAATCTGTCATCATTTAACTAAAACAGCTGTTCTGTCTTTCCTGAAAAGGGCTAGTGGAAGCCAAAGAACCCTGTTTCCATTTTCAGCTTGGCATTGCTGTCTCGTGTTTTCACCTCCTCGCAGAGGGTGGAGGTCACCACAGACTCTCACAAGAAACCTACCTGGCATCAGGGACACGTGCAGCTTTCACAAACTCCTGACTGTAAACCTGAGCTTGTTCTCACACCAGGACTCAAGGTCTTCTCTTTGGAACCTTGAAGAGCAAGTGTGAGCGATGTACCAATAGAATTGCGGGGTATGGTCATGAGGCTCTGACTGCCAGCTTGTTCCCATATTTGCACAGAGTTTTAATGCACTTCAGAAGCTGAAGATAAGCCTACAACTCGTGTGAAAATAGTATTTTTTCTTTGTGAATCTGTGGTTGTCAGTAAAACAAGCTGCTTCTGTGTCAAACTAAATTTCTCAGGATTTAGTTCACACAAAGGTGTACATCATCTTCTTGCTGAAGGCTTCCTCCCAGGAGAAGAGAGCTGGGATTGAGTGACATCCCTGTAGAAGCTATTTGGATCAGCTGCCTTTAAAAATCTTGATGTGATAATAACCCTGATAATCAGAATGCTCATCCAACTACATAAATATGAATGCGAGCCCTACATTCAGTCATAAATAACTCTCTATTCCTGGAGTTTTCTTCTGCATGTTGTCAGCTAGGAAATCAAATTATCCATTTATTTGTTTTGTGATACTGAAGCAAGGCAAGACATGGGATGGTGAAGATAAGAATACAGACATCAATTTTCTAAATTCACTCTTCCTGAAGAATAATGGACTTTAACTGAAAACTCACTAAGAACTCAATTATTCCAAAAGAATACAGGATTTTTTCTGTCTCTTTGTGCTGACCAAATCCTCACTGTGCTTCACAGGTGTTGGCTGTGAAGTTGTTATCTCTCAGAAAGTACCACAGGATAAGACTTCTGGTAATTTAAGCCCAATTCCCTGTCTCACCATGTTTGTGCTGGCAAGGCAGGGAGTGTTGTGTGTGAGTGGGTGTCAGGAAATGTGAAGGATGAGCTGTCAAGGAGTTTGGTGTGAGTAGGCTGCCTTCATGTCCCTGAATTTTGTCTGTCCACATAGCAGTTTTATTTGATGCTGCAGCATTATGCCAACCTTTGGCAACTGGCAGGGACCCCTCAAGGGGACAGGAGAAAAGTGGTTATAATCAGAGCAGTTTGTATCTTCTATTTTTAGCTTACTCCATGCGGTGGAAGATTGCACTGTCGTGTATATGAGTCTTCTGGGGAATTATTTGCATCTTTTGGGGAATCTGTGTGGGTGCAGCCATTCTCTGCACCTTCTAAGGAATAGGGGAGGAAGACAGTCTGCTTTTAATTGTCCATGTGAAAACCTGTCTTCCAGAGACGATGCTAGAACACACACACAAATGAGTCTTAACACACAGCAGGCTTTCCACGTAGCTATCAGCAGCGCAACCTCTCTGTGTACATTTCAAATAACAAATGCAAACTAGCAGATTAAACAATGAGAAAAAGAGAAGGTGGATAATTTTAAAGTCATATGAATTGCTCTATAAATGTCTGTTATCCTCAGCGAGGCTTATGTGTCACTGCAAAATGCCACACAGTATTTGTTTGTTTCATTCTGCAAAGGCCAATTCTCAAGGCAAGACAAATGACAGGTGAGTAGATCCTGGTGGCCAAATATTTGCCAAAAGTAAAATCAATCTTTTTTTCTTCTCTCACTTTTTTTTTTTTTTTTTTTTTTTGCCACAGTTCACTTCAAAGCTAAGCAGAAGCTCGAAGAAATGCCCATGAATTCCTGTGCCCCTGTTCAGGCAGTGTAATGCCTGCTGCAGTAGGTCAGGCCCTCAGCTGTTCTAGCAGTTCTTGTTGATTTATGTGGCCAATAACATAGTCCATAACAACTCCCCAAACACTGCTTTTGAACCATTATCACAAGGCGAGTCATGGGAACCATCCTATCCCTGATCCCTCCTCCAAGGCTGAGTTTCTTCCTTGGAAGAAGAAGTTTTTAGCCCTTCAGCATCTCCATCTGCTCTCTCAGGTAATGCAGGATCCCACTCCAGATGCCTCCAGGCCCAGCATAGTGCTGAAGACTGCCTTTCACTGGCTCTGTGGCAAAGGGTTAGATGATTCCAGAAGTCTTTTCCCTCCCTCATTTTAGTGCTGCCCAGTTCCTGAACCACTTTACAGAAAACATGAATTTGATTCAGGCTGATTTGGTTGAGAGTGAGCTCTGCTGCACATGCAGTGGCAGTCTGAGAGGTGGGAACACATCCAGAAGTGTCACTACATCATTGGGGTCTAAGCTGGAGCAGGGGCCAACAGCCAATACCTTCACAAACCAAACTCACTGGCTTTGATAAGCCCAAAATACATGAGACTTTGCCTTTTACTGAGCTCTCAGAATTAAAGTAACTGCTGAAGTTACTGGAAAGTGAGGGAAAACTAAGAAAACAGAAAATCCCTGTAGCTTTGTCCAGTTCCCATGTTTTCTGGGAAGTGTGCTTAGCTTTCCTTCTTATAAAAGGCATCCTGTCCTATCTCACAGGTTTACCTTGAAGACATTTTATTTCTGTCATCCTAAATTTCTTTTGAGAAGGAGGACAAGAGCAGAGATGTGCTTGCCAAATGCAGATTAATTCAAGATAGTAGCAGAACATCCAACCCCTTTATAGTGAAATGGCTTAATATTAATCCCATCGTTAGTAGTGTAATTTGCTAAAAATGTATAATAGAGGAGACAGTTAAGTAGAGCAAACATCCAGGGTTTAGGAGTGAATCTTGTAAGCTGCAGTAGCCTTTCAAAGCTTTTAAAATTTAATGAGAAGGATGCTGATAATATCAAATCACCTGTAGAACCTGTGTGTGTCTCTGTATGAATTGAACATGGGTAGCAAATCCACCTGAGGGGAAATCACCTCTCTTGTCATCTCTTTGGAAATATCTGATTTACCCAGGTTGGAGTAATAATAAACCCTCAGCAAGATGCCTCTGTTACAAATAGGGGCAAAAAAAAAAAAAAAAA
>WAAG01074099.1:0-24408 GCA_013390105.1 Tichodroma muraria
AGCAAAAAAGTTTAAAAAAGCACATTTCTTGGGACACCCTGATCTCCATGCTGGGTAGAACTAGCAGAGGTTTAATTACGCTTTTTTAGTGAAAAAAAAAACAAAACAAACAGTAGCAAAATATCAAATTTGTCAGTGGAAACTTTTTCATTTCTTTAAAATTATTTCAGGGTGATATTTTCTTTTTATCACTTTTAATGTTGCAGCATNTGGAGCTAGAAAAGACCAGGATGAAGGTTCCCTGTACAAGGTTATTAAGCCCACAGTGGCACCCTGGGCTACTCCCAGAGTGAAGGCTGGGAGAGAAAGGAAGAACAGGGTGAAATTTGTCCTCATCAAATTGTGCAAATTCCCTCCTGGCTGTTTGAAGAGTACACTGAGGAGGTCAGACCACAACCAGGGTGTCTCTGGGGAGACAGACATAGCCAAGTACCTTGACAGATTAGTCATTCCCTTAATGACAAGTGTTGCAAAATAATGTCCCAATCCTCCAAGCACTGTAGGCAGATACATGGTTCCCCTAGGACTTTTTTTTTTTTTTTTCAAATTAGTTCAGCATTCAAACAGGCCTTCAGAGCAGAGCAATTCATAGCTAACTTTAGGTAAATCATTCCATGTGGAAAATACAGGTCCAAACCTACAAAAATATGTGTAGAGAATGATAATTTAATTTCTTGTGCCTGAATGAATGTTAGGCAAAATTCCAGAGAAATTGGTAAAGCTCTCCTTGCTAATATTGCAGTGCTAGATGTAGTCAGAACACTTATTGTCACAGCAAATAGCAGTGACAGGTAATTTTGCATTGAAGAAACATTTTCTGGGCTGCATGCAGCGCTAGGAAATGTCAATGCAGGACTGTACATTACTATGGGTTGCACTCAGGTTTGCATTTTGAGAGGCTGCAAGTAAGTCATTGACCATTCTGATAAACTCCTTTTTAAAGGGACTGTAGTCAGTGCCACACTGTGGCACTTTTACTTTACACTGTGACACAGCCTCCAGTTAGGAACTGTGATGAGATCTCTACATTAGGCACTTCTATTTCTCAAGGATGCTCTTCAAGGACTGCTTGATACATCATTGAGAAATGAGAGCAAGAAACCTGAATTAACAAAGTTCTTCACTGGCTATGAGTACTAAAATGTACCAAATAGATAATTTAAAGGAAAAAAAGGAAATCCTGCCAGTTCATAAGGGATGCAGCAGATTAATTAGAGGTGACAGAGAGGAGAGTTGAACATGTCTGTTCAGCACTTGTCTCCTGGCAGGTTCTTGTTTTCCAAGATGAACTACTGCAGAGGAGGGGATGCTCTGTGATGTTGGCTGTGATTTCATCTGCTCCTTCCAGGAAGCTTCTCTTAACTCTTAAAAATGAAACCAACTGTGTGGCAGTTTGTAAACATACACTTCAAAACAGGATCCTTCAGTACTTTTTCTGATGCGTGTTGCTCTGAGGGGTGACACATGACCTGTTCAAGCTCTGGAACGGTGAACTTATTTCACATTTAACATTAAACTGGTGTTTAGTTGCTATAGATTTTTTTATTTTTTAAATCAAGTTGTTTACCTAATGTCTTTGTTTTAAGTAAGTTTGTTTTTGTGGTACTTTTCCAACAGAAATGGTTATTTGAAGACTGGGACAACATTCCTGGCAAGTTTATAACTGAGAAAGAAACCACGGGACAAGAGGGCTTGCATCAGCTCTCTGGGATATATGTGAACATATTAGGAATCATAGGATGCATAGGTAAATTTCAAGGGGTAATGAAAAGAAGAACAAAAATTATCTGAATGAAAAGAAGAACAAAAATTACCTTCTGCTGTGTCCTATACCAATATCCACTGAATAACTAATGCCCACTGTATTGATTATGTTCTGCTTGCTTTGCCTATAGGGGAAGTGAGGACAATTTTTTCCGCGTAGTATGGGATTATTCCTTCTTTGCATATATATTTTCTATATTTCAGACAACTAATCCAATCTATACACAGTAAGCAGCAAAGTGAGATTTGGAACTGGACACAGAATGAACACAGGGAAAGCTTCTTGAAGCTAGAGGGTATTTTTGCGCTGACACCTTCACTGCAAGTAAATGGAGAGTCAAGAAGGATGTGGTGAGGTTCTCTGCCGTGATTTCAGCTTTGCAGCAGGTATTACACAACTGCCCTGTGTGCATCATACAGGCATGGTACTTTGAATAACATTTGCTAAATCTTCTGTCTGACAGTATTATTTAATTTGCTTCTATTAAAACAAATTGAAATTAGAGGTTGTTTTGTTACAGCTCAAAATGAGCTACTTTTGTTTTCTTTGTCAGTTTGCATTGATATTTATAATGCATTACTAGCCAGCTCGTTTTCTTTTTTGGTTTTAAGAACAGCTGGGAAATCAACAGGTTTCTATTAAACTACATCCCCATTTTTTTTGCTCCCTTATGGGAGGAAATCTAGTAAAACTGGGTTTTGCTTGCCTGTCTGCTTGCTTTTTAAGTTTCTGAATGAAGAATCAACATATATATATTTACAATGTTATTACAGCAAGTCATTTCTGAACTGGGAAAGTGGATCAGGAGAGGATAGGTACAGTCAGACCTGCTGTAGTTTGGGCTGGCTGTCTTGTCGAGGGAGCTGGGTTACCATGGTGGCTGTAGTGGTGAAAAGCAGTATTTCTCAGCTGTGGCACACATGGTGGTGTGGCTTTCCTGCAGGATCTGACCCAGCCAGCTGGAACCTCTGGCAAAACACCTGTTATGGCTGGACCCCCTGAGCAGAGCAGCCCTCAGAAGCGGGCAGGTTGTACCTTGTTTTCCATGAACCTCCATTTTCCCTGGCATCACCAAAAATCTACATTGCAAATGTGTTTTCAAACACAGTGGTGGCCAGAAATGGAAGAGGTTGTATGGAGGGGTGAGACAGGAGAGTTTGCCGCCGTGGGTCTGTGCTGCCCGCTTTTCACCTGTTCTTGTGGCCAGCCCAGGAGCACCTTCCGTGTGGAACAGCCCAGGGCCAAGGTCCCACACAGCTGGGCTGAGTCCCAGCCTGGCTTCAGCCCTCTCTAGGTCACAGCTGGCTGTCACCCTGCAAGGGCTGTGTCACTGTCCAGGGGCAGAGCTGGGCAGTGCCAGCCCTGTGAGGCTGGCAGCTCCCTTTGGGCGCTGTCTCCTTCCCAGACAGGTGTGCACTCACGGCTTCTCTTCTGTGACTTCTTTCTTCCTGTGTATCAACCTGTTGGCCTCAGCAAGAGCATTGAAGTGGTGCTGGCAGCTGGAAAGTGCCTTCTGAATAATGAATGCCTTATGAATGTTTCCCTCTCTGTATTTTTATTTTTATTATTTTACTTTTCATGTTTTCTCTCCACTCTGGGAACTGTGTGTTCTGTGCTGCTCTGACTGTAATTCTTTTTCTTTTTTTTTTCAAACCTTCAGTGAAATAGCAATACTGGCCTAATGTTTTAAGCTTTTAAAAGCAGCAGATTGTTACCATTTGCAATTGCTCAAGTTTAAGGGTATATTTATTTATAAATATTTACCCAAAGGATAATGAGACAAGCAACTGAGAATGTTTTCTCAATCCCCTATACTGACCTAGTCATGTGGTACCATTTAGCAGATTTACAGCAATTTTCCAGCTCTGTGAGCTCTCCTAGGTAAGAAAGCTGCCAATGAACAGCTCCAAAATTTCCCTTCAGCCTGTAAATACGCTGGGGGAAATGGAAATGTATGAAGCATCCTGAAAATTTCTGGGTTCCTACGTTGGTTATTCTAACCTGGTGCCATAGGTTTATCCTCACCTACTTTGCTCTGCATGAGCTGCATGAAGGTGAAAGTGTGATCTGAGGACTGGATCATTTAGATTAAATAGTAATTGAGATTTAATTGCATTAGCAAATTATATACTGTTTAGCAAGAGTATAAAAAGTAGATAATGTAAATGCCAGTGGATGTTCTTTTTTAAAAAATAATGAACCTCAAAATTTACAGATTCTGAGTTAAAATAGTCCTGTTTGGAATGTAACCTCTTCTGGAGTACATAAAGGAGAGTTGAGTTAGGTTTCTACTTTTTTTCAAGAATCTAAAAAGAATTGCTATCAGCAAAGCATCCTGTAATTTTTACAGCAACAGAGGACTGTTAGATTTTGCAATCTCAGAAGTTCTTATATTGGCCTGTATTTTGCCCTGCTGTTTGTCACCCCTTCCTAGAGGGTAATGATTAGCTTTGACTCAAACCACAGAGTGCTGGGATGCATCTGAGGAACATGGTGATGTTTTAAACTCACTGTGAACAATGCAGAAGAAACTGCATTTTACTAACTCATGCAGCTGCCTTGACCTGCATCACCTTTTGGAAAAGTAGTGGCTGTTTTCTGTCTTTTGTCTCATGTCTTTGTCATTAATTAGAAAGGGTTTACATGCTCAGGGACTTCTTTTCCTTAAGATACATAGAACCTTTGAATGTTTTCAGCCAGCAGTGTAATTACCTTGAGCTTCTTGCTTAGTCTACTCGAGGGTTTTAAATAAAGGTACATATTTTTAAACAACCTTTTCACAAAGCAGACTCAAATGCATGTGAAATTATCCTTATCTACAGCCAAGCTTGATTTGAACTGGAATGTTCTCAGAGTGTGATAACAGCATTTTGTGCTCTTTGGAATTTAGGGTAGTTTAAGGAAGAGATTTAGTGCTTCAGTGATCCTTTTTCTGTAACCATTTTGAGGTGAAGTCCTCTATAGGTAGAGATATCCATTTGTGCTGTTTGCTTTGCCATAGTCAGCCTTTCATTACCAGGCTGGGTTTTCATCAGCTCCTGGATAAACTGAGCTTCTTTTTCTCTAACTCCTTAATTATTCTGGTGCCATTTTCAGGGCTGCACAAGGCACGCTCCATTTTCTAGACATGCATTTTGTGAACTACTGAAACATTACTTTTGCTCCTGTTGCCTTTTTTCATTTTTCCTAACCTGATTTTAGTCAGTAGTTAGATGTGGATGCGCTCAAGAAATGTTGCAAGTGCTCAAGATGCAAGACAAAAGCATTACCAGGTAATTAGTGTTTGACACTTAATTGCTGCCCTTTGTGGAAAGTCATGTTCAGAGCCACTAAAAAAATGTGGTGGTGGTAAATCTTCCATGATTTTTGTGATTTCATGCCTTAGTTCTTGCTGGGAGAGGGCTGGGATGTTCATGGGCAATGGGTCTGTAAATGGGTACTAAAGGACAGTTGTTTTGGGCTTATCTAACATGAGCAAGGAGACGGTGCAAAGAAGGGAAATTACAGTGACCAAAGAGGTGAAAGTACAATTAGGGGATCGCTTGATACAAGCAGTAAGAGAACAGTTAGAATAAAAGCAAACCTCTCTTCAGCCAGCAGGTGGTGACCACCTGGAACTTACTTCCACGAGAGGCTGTGGGGATGGGCCAGTCACTGGGTTCAAATAAATTCATGGACAACAGATCCACAAAGAGATGCTGAAAAGAATGGGGATGCTCTAAAATCCCTGCTGTAGTAGCTGTGAATGCAGAATCACTGTGAGGGGAACAGAGTAAGAAATCAGTTGCAGTTTTGTGCTTTCCCTACCTGCTTACTTCACCAGCACTGGAGACTGGCTTCAGGGCTAGAGAAGGCAGTGCTCCATCCCACTGTGGCATTTTCTGTGCCCTTATAAGTTTTATTTATTGCTCAGACCACCACAAAATTAGGGCTTAAAGCATTTTCCCCTGAAAATTCTACAAGTAAGGACCTTGTATATGTGCAAGATTTTGCTAGACTCAGACACGATACTTTATTTGGTTAGATAGGGCCATGAACATTCACACAGCTGTATAAATAATCACATCCAGTTAGTCCTGTCAACTGAGCCAAAAGAGGTTTTAAGTGCCAAGGACTTAGAACATCTCTTTCTAATTTTACCCTGGCTCAAAGTATGTTTAGAAGATGATGTATAGATAAAATCAGATAAACAAAATTATTTAGTATCCTGTCACTTGTAAAATGTTTATCAGTTAAAAATAAAAGAGGTGAGAAAAATAAGTTAATCTTCTACAAGAAACAAAATCACATCTAATGGCTCAGTTAGGAGCCTGTGTTTAACAAACAGCAGGGGATGATTACAAACAGTACACAGTGGCTGCTGACAGACATCCTGTTTTTGGCAGTTTGTGCACAGCTCAGCAGGAGATGCTACCTGCAGAGGTGACAAATCTCCATGTGTTGTCTTAGCAGGAGCTAATTAGCTGGAAGATAGGTAGGAAACATGAATGACTCAGCTGGATACTGGAGCTGTTTGGAGGTGTTCCAGCTGATTGGTTTTCTGATAGAAAAGGCTGATGCTTTCCAAAGACAACGTCTTGCTAGTACATGTAATCTCAATAAGAATGTCTTTTGTGCTCTGGCCAGATTATTCCCCCACTTTGCCAGGCTTTCTGGCAGTCACCAGGCAGGTGGTACAGAAGTGAGCTCTTCCCATCTTCCTCTGATGGATTTGCAGTGGCTCCTGGCTGGTCTTATCTGTCCTTCCAGCCACAGCAGCTGACCCTGTTGTCTGTCCAAGTCTACTATTGCAGATGATATTTTTTCATATGTTTGAAATATTTTGTAGGCTGTATAGAAAATCTTCCAGGCAGCTGCATTAATATAAGAAGATCCTGGAGGCAAGAGAAGCTCTTAGAGAAAATACAGCAGATGCTTTTTTTCTCCTGTAAGAAAAATTCTAGTAGTTTATTGTTTATTGATTTGGACATCAAGAGGGATTTTCAGTGCTTTTCTGAAATACCGCCAGCAGACATTCGATTATTCCTGCCCTTAACAGTGCACTAGTATCTGATGGCATATGCTAAGCTTCACCCTTATTTTGTTTATGAAACAGGACTTGTGACACAAAGAATGCTGAGGAAGGTGCCTATGCAAAAAATATATTAGTGGGTTTCATAGCTTATGGCATACATCAAATCTAATTATGCATGCTACTTGTGGGGAGACAGGAGCAGAAAAGAGAAAAGAAAAAGCCTCAGCAGCCATCTGAGAAGAGGAAAAAGGACTGCCATGGCACCTCAGGTGGGAAGGTGGTGACAGCAGGGAAACAGGGACCTGCCAGGAAGGCACCTTGCGACACCAGGCTGCTGCATTTCCCCTTTGCCAAGTCTGTTCATCTCTTCCAATACCTAATTTTTTATCAGATGCTCCTTTCAAAAAGTCATGGGAACATGCCCAAAGGCACCTCGTTAAGTTTGGATGATTTTGAGTGTTTTCTCAACCTAAAATGTCATGTTAGCTTAGTGTTTTACTGCTTTTACAACTGTGAGTATCGCTGGAATGACAGGGCAGGAACAAAAAAACGTGCTCCTCCTCACAGGGAAACAGTTCCTTATTTCAGTTATAGTATTTGTAACATTTTTGGCTCCAAGGTGTACAAGTTCTCCATCAGAGAAATTTATTTCCTGCTTGGTAATTTATATCTTTGTGTCACGGATGTCAAAACTTTGCGACATATGAGGCAATGAAAATGTTGAGCTCAGCAAGTCATATTCCAGGAAAAAGATTGGAAGAAATGTCAGCCATGGACTTGCCATTCTGGGAAGGCAATGCAGATTTTACCTCAAGGAGAAACAAAGAAGTCACTTATGTTTGTTTATCACAGTGTAAGGACTAATTTATCCTGAGGGTGGGAAGTTTGGATTCATCTTTGTCTTTTCCATATGAAAACTACTGTACTAATAAGAAAGGAAGGAAGAAGAAAAATGGGGCAATTGCTTGACAATTAACTCTTGCAAAAGAGAAAAAATATGTTTACAGAACCATGTTTATATTATGGGATGGAACAACCATTAGTGACTTTAAACATGAGCCATTTCAGCCTCTGTAACTCCCAGTTGTTCCTGCTGGAAGAGGCCAGCCGTCCCTCAGCCTTACTCCCTGTACATCTAAAAAAAGGATGCGGAGGGCTGTGGTTTCACCTGATAGCTAAACACACCAAATGGAGCTTTGCTTCTGCAGGGGGTGGTCTTGCTGCTCTGGGTCTGACCTTCACGTAGCCTCTGGGTGTGATCCAGCTGGCTACTCCAGTGCCAAACTGTGCTCTTGTCCCTTTCCCAGTCGCTGGATCTGACCTGAGAGGAATAATGGGAAGAGGGTTCAGGGTAAAGCTCCTGTTTGTGCATCTTTATGTCCTGTACTGCCTTGAATGTACTGCTGGATGACATTATACCCTAAGTAATGTGGAGATTACTGATGTGGAAATTCCTTGCCTGATGTTTGGGACACCTACAAATGATATTCTGAGGGGCAGACATTTAGAAGGAAAAATAGCTATTTTGTTGATCAAGTGACTTCTCCTTTTTGGTGATGATCGATGCAATAAGAATGAAGCCAGTTTTCGGAAGTGTGTGTTGTAACAATGAAAAACAGGGTCGGGTTGAAAGATTGGAGATGGTCCCATGGCACAATGTTTAATCTGCATCTGGAATCATGACTTTTCCCTTTGTTTTCCTTGGGACTCTGTAATTATTAAAAGAAAAAAAAAAAGTCCAACACAGCAGCTAGATTAAGGAAAACATTTCAAAAACTTCCCTGCCCTGTGAAGCATTTCCTTTCAACCCTGAACTGATGGACACTGGAAAAGCCAGTTATTATTTCTTTTCTTTACAAGCAGAAAACACCAGCCTTTCCATATTTCTGATCAGCAGATTTCACCATGGATACAGATGACATAAACCACTCTTTTTTCTTTTCTTTATGTGCACCATTAATATACACTTGGCACAGCTCAGAGTACTCGTGAGATGGACAGGTTTTAGCCTTCAAATAAAAATACCCCTGAGTTTCTGATTTATTTGTCCTATTTATTGACTTTTGTTGGTTTTTTTTATTCTCTAAGATAACAAACTAGCTCTTGGGAATAAAGCAACACATGAGAAGTGCTGTGGCAGGAATCCCAGTGCAGTGCAGCCTATAGAGATATTCCAAGAGCAGCTGTAAGCCCCAGCTGGGGCTGAGCAGAGGGCTCAGCACAGGCAGGTGACAGCACTGCTGAGCTGGATCCTGGCTGGCCACAAAGCCGCCAGAGCAGGTGGTGGTGGTGACCTCAGCTGCATTTTATTGAGAGATGGAGCTGGGGACAGGGGCTGTAAATATTATTGAAGGACTTGGCATGGCCCAAAGGCTTGGCTAACGGGATCCAATAACAAAGGAATATTTTTCTGTTTGTGCATGTTATATGGGCTGAGCACTACAGGCAGGATTGCAGGCACATTTCAGAAAGCAGGGGCTTCAACAGCACATCCCATCTCTGGTAGCAGGGTTGGAGCTTGTCATGGGTCCTGCAAGACCAGTCAGTCCAGAGTTGCAGTGGCTTAGTTTTAGTGCTGGTTTATTATAATGTTTATTACACACAGGGCCCAGCAAGTCATGTTTGGGGTGCTGGTTAAGAATAAAAGCAATCCACTTGCGCAGTGTAGATTTCAGTTCTGAAGTTCTCACATTCCTGCAGTCCCTGAGAAGGAACAGGAGAGGCACAAGCTCCAAGAAGCATGAATGTCTTACATTTTTAGAAGGTACTTTGGAGAACATTAGTATTATTTTGATTGCATGCATTCCAAAATCAAAAAGAGATGAGTCTCCCTGCAGGAAGATGTTAAAATAATCCAATCTCATATTTAAAAAGTGGAAAACAAACTTCCCAATATGATATTTAAAGGCTCTTGGGGCTGCTTGAATTAAATGTTCCTGTCTCTTGCAGCACAGTATCTAAAGAATCGACTACAGGTAGTTTTAAAATAGCAGAGAAAGGAAGGCTGCCAGAGCTCTTTTTCAAGCAAAGTTTCTTCTTGGAAGTTTGCTGGGAAAGGAGCAAGAAATAGTAACAAGAGTGTTGTTTTAACTCCTTTTCTCCAAATATATTCTAAGAATGACCTGAAAAATATTCCTTCTCTAACCAGGCAGTGAGGGTGCTCTTGCCTCTCCAGGCTCACTCTAACAATGTGAGTATTGCTACAATAGGAATAAGGTCAACTCCTTCTCTGGGTATTTTTTAAATGAAAATCTCATTGTTAAAAGAACAATTTGACACCAAATTCACTATCCAATATTTTGTGGAAGTGCCGGCTTTGTAGGATGTGTGTGAAAGCTGTAAGAATATGATCGGCCCTCTAGAATTATTGCTTCCTAATTTTGATAAGGCAGCAAGTGCCTCAGGAGGTCTCAACAACTAACCGCAGACATTCATGCAGGAAAGTTTTCAGTGCCTGCAAGAGTGCAAACAGCACTGTATAATCTGTTTTCTACTGACTATGTGTTTTAGTCTGGTTTTAGTGGTATAAACGTGGGAGTTTTGGTTGGTTTGCTGTAAATGGACATCATGGAGATGTTGAAAATTCAAATAAGCACTGTTTCTGTCATATGCCATTTTCTTCTCATTGTGTAGGATTGCTAACAGTCAAACCTATTTTGCTGTACAGCTTTGCTACTTGGAGTTATTACATACTAGTGGCAAAGTTGCTCAAGGAGTCCAGGAGGGCCTTCTCCTAGCAGGAGCCAACCTCAAAGACCAGATTTCCCATTCTCAGGAAAAGACATCTGTTGTCTCATTTCCAAACCATTTGTTTTCCATATCCCTCATGATTGCGTGGTACTTCTAGGAGACATTTTGTGTCCTGAATCTCAGCTCTTCTCATAACCAGACAGAAGAGGCTTTATAAAACCCTCTTCCAGTGAGATATTCTTTGAATAACAGCCCTCTGATACTGGAGTAAAGTTGAAGACTAAAAACATTGTTTAATTTAGTTTATTTTTGGATAGTTGTTTAAGATGGGAAGTTAATACACTTTTGTGCAAAATCACAGTGTTGGTCAGAAGATTTAAGATGGTCCCACTTAATGTCTGTGTAGTTTATCTGTAAACAGGGGAAGCAAAAGAAGAATTATGAGGAGTTGGCTTGTTTTCTTCATGCAGCTCTAGGCTCAATGCCAGAGACATCTTCCTTTCTGAAACCCAGGGAAGGCTTTTTGGACATGAAGAGCATAATGGTGACTGTTTGGAGAGAAGAGAATTGTTTCATATAAGCTCAGAAAATTCAGTAGTGCCAGGTAGGCAAGAGAAGATGACACATTTGAACTGCATTAAAAACTAAAAAGCCAAAACCCCCCACACCAGCAATAAGCCAAATTCAAGAAACTGACCATCAAGGAAAGAGGTTTTTAAAAAAACAGACAAAAAACCCTACCAAAACCTACATACCCCATAAACATTAATACACACACACACCCCCTCCCTGCCCTCCCAAACCCAAAACCCTCCAAAACAACCAAGAAAAGGACAGGATGGTTTGCAGGCAGGAGTTACTCTTCTGTTCTGAAGGAGGGTGGAAAAGGTGGGTGTGATAGAAATTCTTCATCTGTCTTTATGAGAGTAAATATTCACAGTTTATCATTGCTTAGGGGGAGAACTGCTTGTACATCTAGTGACAAATAAAAGCATATTTAAATATAAAAATAATAATCAAGGTGGGGTTTATTATTTTGGCAAGAACAGCCTCTCAGGCATGACCCCACCACGCTGAGCAGAGCTGGCTGGGGATTTAAAGCCATTTCAAAACTTCTACAGTCCAGAGGACAGAGGCAGCAGCTCCCAAGCTGGAGGGGCAACTCCCCTGCTGGAGTGTCACCAGAGAGGTTCTCTTATTTGCCAATATTTATTAACATTTCCTTACTCTCTGTGGATTGAATATAGAGCCCTCATGAATAATCATTGCCGTAGAATGAATACTGAGCCACGAAATGCAACCTGTTCACAGATATTGTTGATGACTCTAAGGAACTAATTCGAGGAAGACCACCTTGTTACAGCCCTCTGCTTGGTGTCTAATTGCAGTCCCATTATCCTGTAGCCAGAAAAGCAATGTGCTTACTCTTTTAACGCTCAGAGAATGAGTCAGAGGACTTGTTTAACCCATAAAATAAAACAAATTTTTCCTGTTTGTGATTTCCTGGCTTTATCTTCCTAATCACAGTGTAAATATTGGCCATTATTTCCAGGTAAACTGATCTGAAAAAAAATAATGTTACATTGCATAAAATTAATATTCTACATTACTAACCAAAATGTTTATTTAATCCTCAGTTCATAGGGATGAGACTAGGAGTCTTACACAGAAGAATGCATTCAAGGTCTGACTTCCTCTAGCATGTGTGACTAGCTTTACTAGCAAATTCATGACAAAAACATGGAACTGCTGCAGTCCTGTCAAAGTCTGTGAAAAAAGTCCTTAAAATGCAGCTGAAGAGCAGAGACCCCATTTTCTGAATGAACAGAGCAGCTCCTGCCTTCAGCTCTCTGCAGGGATGAGAACTCAGCTGCCAGCACCTGAGACCCTATCAAGATGTGCAGCATATCAGGTCAAGATAAACTAAAATTGCTGGTTTAGGCTGTGAAGTTTTAGCAGTTTTTTCATTATCAGCTGAGTCATCCCTGCAATAGGAAAGGAAAGCTGAAAGAGTAAATTAGGTAGCAGGACGCAAACTGGTCCTTCTTCTAATAGAGGAAAGATAAAATTTGGAGGTAATTTATTTTGAGAACATAACTGCAAGACAGCAGAATGGTAGCAGTGAAATGTAAGAGGAAGAAAAAGGAAAAGAGACATTGGGAAGATCAGGAAGGACACTGGTTAAGATGTGGGCTGCAGAGTGCCATAACTTCTTGTTTTCAAATTTGTGCATGTTTAGAGTGGAATAGGAAATGGGAGGCTGGTTTTGGACTAGTAAATTTGGCAAGCAGTTCCTTTGAGGATGAAATGCTTAGTTTTGTAATGCACATGATTACAGCCAGGGTTTGCTGCATAGTTTTGAGCTGTACATATAAAAGGAGGGCTGTAGGGCTTAGTGTGCTCTTGTAAAGAAATTTCTTTTTTCTCCACAGAAACATTTTCCCTTCCTTTTGTGAGAGAAAAGGGAACTTAAGGAATAGGTATTTGTGGATTGCACCAAATACTATAAATGCTACAAATACTGAAGACTGGGCTAAGTGAAAGATAAGCAGGAGAAAGTATACAAAATTCTGTTTGCCCATCTCCATGAGCTTGGAGAGCTCAGACTGTAGGTGAGACAGTTCCCTTGCATAGGACACTCTTGAGCTGAAAAGCAGTTGCAATGAATCTGAAAAAGCTGCAGTAAAAACTGAATGTACTGAACCACAAAATTTATGAAATTTAGTCTTATCTCATGTTCACTTGTAAGTTCAGACTGTTTCTTAGCCTGATGCCAGAATTTAGTCAACAAGGCATGTTTTAGAGACTAATTGGATTTGGAAAGAAAATGTTTTCATGAGTATCAGATGTGTCTTTTGTTCCATCCTCTTTCTTAAACTAATACTGAGGATGTGCTACTATTACTGGAAATTAACACACAAAATTACATTACTATTTGGCAAGACATAACTGTAGCAGCCACGTGTGATGTGAAAATCACAGCATCTCTTTAAAATCATTTTATTACCAGCCAGTATTGACTCAGATATGTTCACACTTGTCGGTAACCTGCTAAACTCCAGGTTTTTGGCAAAGGATGGCTCCCGCTGAAATGATTTCTCATGCTACCTTGGTAGTTACCTGACTTGGTAGTTACCTGGGGGTTTAGTTACCTGTCGTTAGCTTGGGGAGGTTTATGTTTCACTCTGCCTCCCTAAAGGCTACCAATTTTGTGTATAAGCATGCAAGGAAATGGATGGAATTCAGGAAAGGGCAGGCTGACCAAATATCTAATTAAAACCTTGTGCAGCTCTGATTCCTGCCTCTAAACCAAAACCCATTGGAGCTAACCAAATATGGGTCATACAACTATAAACACAGACAAGAATCTAACTTTTGGCAGCGGGTTTTTGGAGAAATTTGGCACAGTTTTCTTGAAGTGCATACACCATTCCTACTTGATGGATTCTCCAGACAGGAATTGTGATGGCTGTCCTGTGATGAAACTTGTATAAAGGAAAAAAGGACAGGCTCAGATCATCACATTTCAATCTCCTGCTCTTTATTCTTTCTGAACTGAGAAGGAATTTGGCCAGAGCTTTCCACCAGTCCATCTTTACTGGAAATTTGTGCTTAACTAGTTGGCAGGCTCTGTAACGCTTTTCAACTTTTGCTGATAGTGGTTACAAATCAGGAGAGAAGTGACTACAAATCATTGCAATAGCAACCTACAGATTACAATTGCTCAGCTGCTTTACAAGAAGAGCAGAGGGCTCCTGGAGAGAGAGGCTGCAAGCAGGAAGTTCTCCTTTAGTTAATGGTCCCTACTGGAAGGGTTGTTTCAGGTTTCTCTAGTATTCCAAGTATGTTATGTCAAGGGGTCTTGCAAACCAAGTTTAACATCATGATTTCTTTGCACGCCTAGGATATGTACTTGTAAACAAAATGCAGTTCTTCAGACTAGACAGAAATATATTTTGGAGAGCAGCATAGACAAGAAATACCAGGAAAAATATGCCATAATTTTGTGTGGATGTACTGACATCCAAAATTAGCTGTATAGGTAGTTTGAGCAAGAGTAGCCTAATTTGGAACAAGTATCAGTTCTCACCCCACAGCAGGTGGGGTTTAACAGCTCATTTAGCAGCAGCTGCTGCTCACAGTCTTCATTCCCCATTGCTTTGGGGCTGTCCTCAAGGGTAAACAGGTGATTTGATAACTGCTAATTGAGCGAATAACTGCTGTTATATAAAGATGCTGAAGTTACAGGAGGTTTTGTGGAGTAGGAGGAAGTGTATTTGGAAAGTAAGAAGTTTTATAAGCTTTGATGTAAAGGCCTTATTTAAGGCATTGATATAAAATGTATAGCAGAGTGGTTTAAAATTTGAAAGCTATGCTGTGAACTAATTTTCTAATTCATTAAGAGGATATTTGCACCAAATCATCTGAGCACCTGAGCCTAGAGCACTCCTTCAGGGAGCTCTTCCAGTACAGAAGGCTGGATATAGAACTTGCATGTGAGTTTTGTGGATTTCTAGTGCCATGGCTTTAAGTAAATATGTTGAGTAGTAAAATACAATTTAAGTAAATATCTAAAGTAGGTGATCAATTGAATCATCATTCAGAAGTCCCCTCCAGTGTAGGCTTGAACCCTTCAGGGAGAAGAAAAAACAGAACCTGTTTTTTCTTTCCTGCGTTCTGGGTGGATGTCAGGTCCCACAGCCCTGGGGGAAGCTGTACTTATAACAAAGCTTGTGAGCTCAGTTCAGCCCTCTGGAGGTTCAGAGCAGCACAGTCTAAAAAGCAATGAGGTGGAACTGGTGTGGGTATTTCAGTGCCTGGAAGAGTGGCACTGGTGGCCGACAGAAGCCACCTGGCACTGCCAGCCTGCTGAGCTACTCGCCAAGGGCCTTATGCAGACCCCGTGAGTTCAGTGGGTCTGCACCTGCTGCAGGACCACGAATCTGTCTTTAGTTTTTGCTTTACAACTTGCACACCTTCTGGCATAGGCAAGAACTTGTGTCTGCTTTGGTAGTGATCCATTCAAGCTTATTTCTACTTGCAAAGTGCTCCAAGGTTCAATACTTAAGGCTCAATACAATCTGTAGGTTCAGTAGGAGGCTGAGGTATGTCCACCCAGAGCATGCAAAAGATATCTCTTATCAATTCTGTTTCCTTTCTGTATTTTTATTCTCTTTTAATAAAGCTTTAATTGTAATACTTCCCATAGCCACTGAGAAATTACCTTGGTGGGTAGGGGTATGGATTTGAGGGAGATAGGAGATACTCACTGCTTAGTAACTTATTAAAGATAGCTAATTAGTTTAGTTAATTGAGCTCAGCAGGGTTTATAAAGCTGATGCTTCGAGTCTGACTACCAGCATTTTCCAGCACTTCTCAGACCAGTTTTAAACTTGTCTTTGTGCTGTTTCTGGTGAAAAAGCTTTTAGCCAAGATCTACATATGCTACGTTCTGCTGTGTGCCCTCACCCAGGGATGTTCAGCAGGAGACAAGGACACCAGGTCTGAGCCCAGACCTGCTCTGGAAGCTTCCAGGAGTGTCCTTTTGCTCCTTGGCACTTAGTGAGCTGCACTGGCTGCTTACCTGTGGAAGACCTTACGTTCCTGAAGTTGTTTACCTGGATCCTGTCAAAAAACAGCAATAAGAGAAAACAAAACAAGGGAAAATACTGGTTCTTCACTTTTATCATCTAATATGCTTTCAAAATCCAACCCAGATTCTGGAAGAGTCTCACTTAAGAGCTGCAGCATTTTTGATTGCATCGTAGTCTGTATGCAATGATGCCTAACATAAAATGCAACACCTGCTTTAGACTGAATTAAGGATGGGCTTGCTACAGAAACCACTAAATTCATCACAAGGCAATGGGAATGTTATGTCATGGTGTCATATGTTATTTCTGCAACGACATTGCACAGTTGACCATCTGCCTTTGGGAAGAATGCCATTAATATTCTTGTTCCTTATATTTGCAGCTCTGCTTTCCAGGCTTGATTGTCTTCGAAGTCATGCATCACAATGGGTAAGTCAAGTTTTCCACTGAAATAAGTCACATTTGTACAAAAAGTGCACCACCTGCAAATGTGAGCAAACCATGTTATGTGTTCTTTATTTCTGTCGTCCTTTGCATTTAGTGTTTGCATTTTGTAGCCATAAATAAGCAGAGGGGAGAAGGAAAAGAGAGCAGGTTACACCATAAGTTTTCTTGCATAAAAATTAGGTTTTGGATGACTTTAAAAATCCTTTTACAGATTACATGGTTAAAAAAAGTCTTTGGGATGTACTATTTAGAAGTATGAGGGCTTTTAGTTGTAAAAAAATCACCAATGAAAATGCTGAAATTTTTTCACTAAGCTTTTTCTTGAAGAAAATTAATGGTGGAGCACGTTTCTGTATTTTAATCTGAAACATTATCTTGGAAAGAATTATAGAAAGGGGATGTAGAATAAATGTTTTTTGATACTGCAAATGTATACAGAAGAAGGCTGTGTATTTGTTTTATGTCACAGAAACATAGCTGGGCTTAATCAATTGCCCCTTCTTGTTAACCTTCCTTGAGGTAATTGGGCACAAGTTTAATTATTAAAGGTTTTGTGTAATTATGTTTTTGATGTATTGCTACTACGTTGCAGAATATATCTGTAAAGAAAAAACAGGGCAAAAAGGTAAGTGTCACAGAGGATTAATGTCCTGGTCATAAATCTGCAAGCAAATTTGAATAGTCTGTTCTAAGCTATTTTGTACTTCTGGCATTGACAGAAAAACAGTGATGGTATGCTGGAGCAAGTTTTGTGTTCGTGAGATCTTTTCGTGTGTTAAGTCTGGCAAGATCTCTGTGGACTGCAGTCAGTACAGCTTTGCTTGTCAGGACCAGGTCACTGGGAAGCCAAGCGCTGGATTTAATCTCCTGCTGAAGACCAGGCTTGGTATTCCCATCTGTCCTCTATGTGTGGATTTGGGTAAAAGTTCTCTCATAAATTGCCTTTAATTTCTTTGTTGACAACATAAAACTGAAGTATCCTTAATCTGTGAGGAGTCTGGAAGGATTTAGGTCAGTACTGGCTGTTAGTATCCTGGGTCAGTTAGTGTCCTGGGTCAAGGTGGCTAAAACCTATTTATCTCTTAATTATGTCTTTCTGAATGGCATCACTCACCCTTTCGAACAAATCTTCCTTTTCTAAAATATCTTCAAATATATTTTTTTCAGTCTTTCCTTTTCAGAAGCTAGAAAGAAAATGTGGTTTAAAATGTAACCAAAGTCAATTGATTGTAGGGGAAAACCCCAACTCTTATCTTATTTCAATTTTACTGTGGTTTTGGTGTCTTAATCTGACACACATTGTAGTTTGGGCAGTGTAATCAGGGCCCTGACTTTCCCAGCTCCTGCTCCTCCTGGGGTATTTCTGGGCAGGAAGGTGAGGTGGAAGTCTCTCATTCGGGGGGTTTGTCTGTGTCTTAGTTTGGAAGACAGGTATCTGCCAGGGAAAACAGGAACCCCTCTGGGAATGGAGAATGCAAAACCTCCCCCCTTCGAATTGTTACAATCCCGGAAATGAAAGGACTCTCAGGCAAAGATGTAAGGGGATGGGAATAACAGTTCTTTACCACTGCATATAACAAGATAAAACAAAATAACAACAATAACTAAGGTGTTAACAACAAAAGAGAATCAGGGCGCAGTGAGTCTTNTCCACAAAGTCCTAGAGCAACAACCCCCTCGCTATTCCCTTCCAAAAGAGACGAGCTCCCCCAGCCAGAAGCGCAGGAGTCCAATCCCTACCCCCCCACACCCCAACCGATGCCACCCTCTCCCCTGGGGTTTTTTGGCCATTTCCTTTGTCTTTCTGAGTACCTATAAGTACCCGATAATTAGTTCCCTAGCAATGTATGGGAGAAAATTCTGCAAGAAAGAAACTCAACCCCCCAACAGTCTGCCTTAGGGCCATGAGCTGTTGCTGGGATCTTTCACATGGGAAAATAGGCAAAACCTTACACAGCAGAGTTTGTCCTGAGGATGCAATGTTGGTGCAGAGTGGGGTGTGATTTTACTCGTTACTCCTGTGTTATTTTACATCTTACTGCAGAAGCTGTCAGCCTCTGGTTCCTTTCTCTGGTAGGAGGTTTTCTGTATGGCCAAGCCTGTTGGGTCTCACCAGGTAGCAAGTGTTCTTTCTCCTGCAGTCCAGGCTCCAGGAGAGTCAAGAAAAGATAAACAGAAAACCTGAGAGGGATCACATGGATGGTGTTCTAAAGACACCACTGAATAAATGTTTGTGACAGAGAGAGTTCTCTAAATGTGCAGTGCTTTTCCAAGTACCCTGGGAGGAAGTATGCCTCATTGACTGGGGACATTCATGGCTCTATTGAAAGGTGGGAGAATAAATAAGCAACACTTTATTTAAACAAACAAAACAAGAAAAAAGCAAAACCCACCTCCTGGGAACCAGAAGCAATGGTGTTTGCTTTGATCCTTTATTTGCACAGTGGGTAAATGTTTTTAATCTCTCTTATTCCAATTACAGTGGCAAGTATGTGTTGCCCATTTTGTTGTTGGGTTTTCTGTTCTAAGTATTGTAATTCACATGGGATTGCCTGGAAATGCCAAATTCGTTCTTGATTTAACTAACTTTGTTCTCAGTTGCTTTTGGGTAGGGCTTTGGCCCATATCTGATGGAAGGGGCAGAACAGCCCCATGGTGTGCTGTGCATGATGAGGAGATAACTGAGGTAATCTCTACATCTCATCTAAGCCGCAGGCTGAGGATTCTTGTAGTTCAGCATCCCTGACTTCAAACTTGTGAGGATGGATTTATTTCAATTACACCTGTAATCTGATCTGTGCTTCTAAATGAGTGTGATGATCCCATGTAGTATTTCCAGGTGCTCCTTTTTTTCCCCTCTTTCGGGGGACTTGATGACACAAAGGATCTGAAGATTGACATAAAGGAGTTGAAGCTTAGCATGAGACCATTCAGCAGATCCACATGATAAGTAATGGAACAATTTACTCTGGGCAAATATCACTTGGAGATAAGTGTCAGTTAGAGATGTCCCTGATGAACCTTAGCTTAGTGCCTTTCCTTCCCTGCTTGGTCTCTAACCCTGCTAATAAGCAAGATCAGTAAGTTTGGTTCCCTGTGTTATTCTGATTCTCATAATACATAGACACATCCACAAACCAAAGGGAACATTCATATGGATGTCTTCATTACTTGCTTGCATTCTTTTCAGAAATGAAAGTCTTTGCTCAGCTGAACCCTTCAGTTGCTCTGGCTACAGGCACTTTGTATATTAATGTTTTCTCCTTATCAGAAGCTGTTGGTAGTTTTCTTTTGAAAGAAGAAAGTGGCAATTTCACTAGTCTTTTTGGTTTTGATAAAAATCAGTGGTATCTGTGCTGCTGCTGGTGAAGATTTCTTAGCTTGTGGTGAAATTTGTTTTCCAGAGTTGAAAGGAAAACACTTTAAAACCTGTTGCCTGGACACTGAGGTGGTTTGATTCCTTGAAGCCCTTAATTTGTTTTTCAGAAAGCTGTCTAAAATAACAGATTCCTGGCTGGTTCAGCTCCCTTCTGTTCAACTGTGTGTAACCGAATTTAACAGAGGCTTTTTCTTCCACACAGCAGCTAAGGGTGCTGATCTAACCATCATTTCACCAAGGTTTTTTTAGAATGTGGAAGCTCCCTGTGGCATAACCCAAAGCTGCGTGTTGTGCGGATTTAAGACATCAACCTCTGGGTTTGAATGAGCACAGGACAGACTGGTAGCTTATTTCATGTGGTTGGCTCCTGGAAACACAAGTGGGCATCCAAAACTGATGGATGTCATTCACAGCCTGTACTCAGCCTCAATTAACACTGTTATAATACAATTTTAGTAATTTAAACACTTTTAAAAATTAATTAAAAATTAACTAAATTAATGAAATTTGGCTATTAATGATTGCACCTCATGAGATCACCTGGAGAGCTCATGTGTACAGGAGAAATCTTTCTGGCTCTGACAAGGGGAATACAGAGCTCACCATGGATGAAATGGGGGGTGTTTCCATCAGCCTGGGGATTGGGAGAGGCTGGAGGAAATTTCTGGGGAGTTTTTGAGGCCCTTCCAGAAGTGAGTCCTGGAAATCATGCAGCCTAAACTAAGCACAGCTCAGCCACTGCCAGGATCCTGAGCAATGTGTATTTTACATGGTTTTGAAAAAGCTGATTGTTTTTTGGGGGACTACAGAAAAATTTTGCTTTGTAATTGCTAACTTGTTTGTCTGATCTTAAAAATCCTGGATCTGTCTTGGATTGGTGCCTAATAGACTGTAGCTTTGGAACCTATGTATCATAAAAAATTAATTGAAACATCTGCTTTATGACAGTCACACTTTCTTTCCTGGATTGAAGAGCCAGCACTATGCAGTTTCAATTTATTTGAGGATATATTACCATTTAGTACATTGACAACTTGCCAGGGGTTAGGTGATTGAGTTTTTCAGCAGCATTACCATGTGAAACTCTGAATTCCTTGGTTTTGTTCTTCTGAACCGTTATTCCATGTCACTGGCACACAGAGTCAGCTGATACACTGAAGTTATTTGGGAATATTCCTGGAACGTGGAATCAAACAGCTTATTCTGAGAAGTTACAAAGTGACAGTGGCATACTCTTACTCAGCAGTCCTACTCCTCTTACTCATTACAGCTTATTCCAGCTGTCACCAGAGGCCATGTGCTTTTTGTGCCTTTTTTTTTTTTTTTGTCCTGGGAAGTTTTTGGTTAAATATGTCAATTCTCCAACCTGCGGTACTGGCACATCTCTCAGGACGTGCTGTCAAGAGCCTCTGCACAGTTCCATGAGGAAAAACTGCTCTGTTCAGGCATCTGCATGAGGAAAGGGAGCTTTGATGACAGTGGAGCAAAGATCAGCCTTCTCAAAAATGGCACACAATAGAGGCAGAGATGAAAAATGAGGTTTACAAGACTGGATAGATTAGAAGAAAAGTGAAACATTGCAAATATAGAAAAGTACACTGTATTTACTGACAGAGATCCCAGCAATGTCTGGGGACATCTATAAGGAATGCTTTTAGTTTTACAAAGCAGATTTTCTATGGGTTTTTTTCCTGTCCCTGCTTCCTGTGAGCAATGCAACAGTGATTGACTATGCAAAAAGCTATGGAGTGGGAATTCCTTGGATGAAAATTGTTTGGTGGCAACAACTTTTGCCAAATTAGACCCCTGAGTTTTATATACCCTCTAAAGGGATATTCAAATACCTCTCTTCAAGAAATAAGCAGCATATTGTGGCAGTGAAGGGCATTATTTTAGGCTCAGCTTGTTCTAAGCCTGTGTGCTTTTTGGAAGACATGTTACCTCTGGAAAGGAAAGGATTACTTCTGAAAATACCTCCAAGGCTGCTGTCAGGACAGAAATGTGCTTCCAGGCTCCTTGCCAAGCCCTGATGTTGCATCTGTCCTTTCAGAGTGAGCTTTGTTAATGCTAGGGAGGCAGCGTGGTCTTGTATGTGTTGTCTCGTCTAACTGGAGTAAGAGAAGTGACCTTTCAAAGGATAATTAATTGCATTTTCCTTCCTGTTTTGTTTGTTGGTTTCCTACTGAACCTAAGCTGTAAGTGCAGAGATCTGCTGGCTCTGTCAAACTGTACCTTCATCTCCTCAAGGCAGCAAGTTGCAAGTTACAAAGGTCTAATAATATCTATTGATAATAAATGAAGGTTTCTGTGGGAAGTTATTTTTCCAAAATACCTAGGTATCATGCACTTGTGGAGAAGTTCTGGGTAGTAAACAAACTTATAATTGCAGAATTTCTTTACCCAGTATATAATTGGGCAACAGTAAAATCTGAGGACTCATTTTCAGGTCATTTTGATGTACGGTATCTTTTTCTTCCTTGTTTATTCTGGCAGCAGTGGATGGGACTGGGGAGAGGCCAGGAATTCAGGTTCCATTCCAGGCACTAAAATGTGCTTTGCCATATGACGACAGAGCAAGCTAGTTTCTGTAGAGGGTAATTGGAACACTTGGAAGAGCGGCCAGCCAGTGTTGCAGTGCTCAGAGGAGCTGTGAATTCAGCTCTGGTGCCCACTGTTTGCAGTAGCAGTGACCAGGTGAGAAGGGCTGGAATAGACAGGTCAGAAACACAGTGGAACTTCATGGGGGAGGAAATGGGCACAACTGCCATACAGGGAATAATTGGAAGAAAAATCCACATAATATTCAGTTGACGAGTGATCTAAATGGAAATGATAATGGTTGTGGAAAGAAGGCCCTGAGCAGCTAGGCAACTTGCATGGGAATTTTGAAAATTTCCCTTCCATGTTCCTCCCTTCAGATATGGGTCCTAAATTGTCTTAATATGCTCATCAGTTTGGAGTGTTATTTCTTTTTGATGCTGCCATTTTCTGTATGATTTTTCTATTTCTTCAGAGAGTCAAGGCAATGTATCAATGCTCCACGGAGGAGCAGAATTTCAGTCTGTGTTTAGAGAAAAATTCTACGTATGCCATTTAGAAACAACACTGCTCTGACTCTTACTGAGCAAATTCTTTCATGTTTGAACTTAAGTTTTTCCCTTTTGCACATATATATATCGGTATTAATACATTTATTTATGGGTAATAGCTGGCAAGTTTCCAGCATGTAGAAGTGTCTGAAGAAACCTTATGCAGAGCCACATTTCCTACAGTGGTAGGAAGGCAGAGATAAGCTGCACTTCTGATAATAGCACCTTTTCAAGGAATTACTAAAAGAGCACAAGTGACACATCTACGTATTTACTGGTGTTAGAGCTGAATGAGGTGCTTGATTGGCTGCATTAGGGCTTTGGCAATGTCAGCTGTGCGCTATGTCACTGTCCTCTTGCTGAACAAACTCACTGCAATCTTCTCAAAGTGGAGGCAAACACAAATTTCATTCCAAAGAAGGTTGGTCTGGCTGCCTTATATGGATTAAACTGTGACAAAACCAAGGGCAAGCAGAGTTTTTGGCAGTATTACAGTCTAAAAAAAAGAGAAATTGGCTTATAAGCGAGTTTTAGGAGTCAGTTATTGATTACTGGAAAGAATTCCTATAAGAAAATTGTAGAGGTTTAACAAATTTTATGTCTTCAATGAGAGTATATGGGCAAGTCTAAGAATTAGTCTCAGATGATTCCTTGGAGAGTGTCTCCAAACCTTTTTGGTTTGGTTCGTTAACTGAGCCCTGCACAAACCTCCAACTTCAATTAAAAGCAGAGACATTAAACATGCCTATAATATTTGAAGACTTCTGCCATGCAGAATATTATGTAGTTGTAACAAAATGCAGACCACTCCCCGTGCTTTTCTTGCTTAACATAAATATTTGGGTGGTCACTGTATAATACATATGCATAAATATTAAGCATATTAAAAATCAATCTTACTAACAATGCCTAACACCTCTTATTCATGCTTTGAAGACTGACAGCTAATTGTCTATTATTTAAGCAGCAGTTGCAGCATCTTAGCCTGCTGAGGCCTTCTTATGTCTTACACACTTGTAATAACAAATAAAGCTGCACTGATCTTCAAACCTGGGTAGCAGGGATAAGGTCTCTCTTGAAATTTAAACACTGTATAAAATATCAGATTTTTCTCCAGGCAGGTAAAAGTAACTTAAAAAAAATAAGGTAAAATACATGACTACTCCTGTTAAGAATCTAGAGGGGCACGCACAGCAACAAACAAGTGTAAATTAGCTTGAATTAGCTGGACTATTCAGGACTTTTTTTCTGCAGACAGATGCTTCTAATAGTGGGGAGTAGAAAAACCAAACCAGAAAAAAAAACCTTCCCCTGGGTCCTTGAGAATGTACTGGTGGATGGAGAACTTGATGCAGTAAGAATTTGAGAGGCAAAGGAAGCCTGTGGGCCTGCTGCTTTTCTTTTTGGTTTTATTTGGATTTTTTTTTTTT
>WAAG01074110.1:0-11241 GCA_013390105.1 Tichodroma muraria
CAGGACTGTGGTTGTCCTGCACTCGACACACTGACAATGCACCCATCCCTTCTAGATTTTCTGTTGCCTTAATCGCAACAGCCAACTGCCTTGCTTATTAAGGGTACTTGACAACACTGCCCATTCAGTAGTTCTGCTCCATGACAAATCCAGGGAGTTTCTACTGTTCTGTTGAGCAGCCACTCTGCCCCCTTTCTCATACTGGTTCTAGCTTTCAGGGGGCATGCAGCCCGCTGATGCTAACATTGTTCTTTAATGACAGGATAACTTTTCAGCTGACCATGAATTGGGCAACGCTGCTGACACAGAAGCACAAGTTTTCAAGGGACAGGACAAGGATATGTGGGAACTGCATCACCAGGCCTTGTTTCGTGTTGTTCGGAAAAAACCCTGCACACTTTGACAGATGTTACATCATGCTGATCCAGGCTTTTCAGGCCAGCTTTCTGCTTTAAGATAACTAAAAAACTCCAAATCTCAGTATCAGTGACACAGAGCTCTGCATGATGCTCATTTAGGAGTGAGAACCCTACTCCTTAGGGCAGGCATCTATCTTACCAAGGAAGCATCCTACAGCCACCTTTGCTCATGGCCTCCCTTGCAAATTCACAGCAGGAAGGGCAGGACCTCTGCTGCCCTTCACTGGCTCATTAAATGCACTCCATGAAGCAGGATGGGAAGAGCAACACACACCACACACCCAGACAGCATCATCCATGCACACAAGGGTAACAGGCTCAACCCCAACATTTTAACAGCATGAGACATCAGATGCCAACCACTACAACATATGGTCAACATATTAACAATGATACGAACAAATCCTGACAGCACAAAAAGCCTGCTTTACGTTCAACAGCTAAGTCAGCTCTTATTTAACAATCTTTGTCCTCACCAGTACTACACCAGGAAGGCAACAAGCCTGGAAAAAGCCAATGGCCTTGGGCTGGTTGTCACTGTCAGTTGCTTGAATGGAGTAATTCCGGTCATCATCATCTACATCATCACTGCCCATTAGGGGTCTGTTGGCATCTTCTTCCACACTGACTTCGTCTTCATCTGCTCCAAGCTCAGGGAGGCCTAAGTTTTACAAGGAATAANGTAAAGTTGGGAGGCCTAAGTTTTACAAGGAATAAGCAACAGGAAAAACAGACCACAGCCTGTTCACCCTCTCCCCAGTCTAAAGCTATGCTCGCTTCTTTTAAGCAATTCTACCTTCTAGCAATTCCCTTGCTCTCCCATACCTCCATCCTCCTTTGGCTTAGAAACTCTTCTAGATGGTGTTCTGCAGTGCCGCCAGTTTCTACCCCTTGTCTTCTAGGGCTCTTGAAAGTATTGTGTGATCCTGGCGTCGGCTTTGTCTGTTCTGAGTGTCTGGCCATTAGTTGGAAGACACAACAAATTAGTGCATTTCCCCCCTTATTGAGGGGTTGGAATCCTCAGCCCTGGCTCCTGGGTGTCACATCCCTTGAGCATGGAGGCTGAGAATAGCAGCAGGGACTCAGACACCTGCTGCCTGTTAATGCCTCTGCTGGAATGGAAGGCCTGGGAACTGCATTGTGCTTCCTGGGATGCAGAGCACTCTTACGAGCACACTTTATGGCTGCTTTAGAGCTCCCAACTTTACAGCCTTTGCAGGCACCTGGGAAACCTCCTCCATGGCCCTGTCAAAGCCCCGAAGCTCTTTTGTTTTCCTGTTGCACTCTGACTTGCCTGCCGTCTTCTCAGAGAAGAAACAGATCCAACACAGGAGTTACTGGCTGTGGGAGACCTGCGGACCAAAACTACTTTCCCTTCCCATTGCACGCTTACGGCTTGCCATAGTTTTCTCCTACAATAGCCAGTTATCAGTTTGCCTGCTGTTTCTTTAACAAATACTGATGTTTCAGGTGAAGAAAAACTGATAATTAGGCATATCCTAGTGGAGATGTTACAGCCAGGCTGTTTTATTTTGCTTTGAAATTATCCAGACCCTATTCACGTGATGCATGGTAGCATTTAGTGCGACCTTGGCAAGTAAAGCATTTGCTCCATTAAGTGCACTAAGGTGCAGCACCATTTGATAAGAGCCCTGAGGATAAATGCTGTCAGGAGTAGTACTACATGGAAAGCTGCAGATCTGCCTTCCATGAAGGGACTGAAATAGCACAGCTCTTCCACTCACCCACTTCCTTCGGTGACGTCAGCAGCCCGAAGAACACAATGACTCCCCCAGCAAACTGTACTGAGGCAGTCACCAAGAAAGCATACTGAGGAGAAATAAATAAAACATTATTTTTAAAAGCACTTTCAGTCACATACACCTCCCTCTCTAATGAGGGTTTCTTTACATTCCAACCTCATGAGAGACCAAACACAGCAACAACAACCCAGACTGCATCCATGACACTTGGAAACAAGTGGTGTCTGCATCTCCTGAACAGACTTAGTCCTATCTAAGCCTATCTGTACTGAGATAGACCGTACAGATAGGCCTACAGACAGCAGTGAGGAAGGAGCTGAGCCAACACAACCAGAGATACAGCTCTATTGGAAGGGTCTGCTCAAAGAAGAGTCAAGCACCAAATTCAGACAAGGTTGCTCAGGGCTTTGGTCAGTGAGATTCTTGAAATCCTCCAAAGACAGATCCTCCAGACTCTGTCCCCTTGTTCTATTGCTTAACATACATCATCGGAAAACGGTCTTCCAAACATCCAAATGGAACCATCCCTGCTTCACTTTATACCCATTGCTTTTTTGCTCTCTTGCAGTGCAGTCCTGGAAAAAGTCTGGCTCTGATTTCCCAGCAATCTTCTCCCACGCTTAGGAAGGCTGCTCTTGGTACTCTAAGCCTTCTCATGTCCAGAGTGACCACTCAGCTCTGACAGCCTGTCCCCAGAGGCCTCATGCTATGAGATGTGCTGGGTCACTCCCATTCCCTATGCTCAGTTGTCCACTGCCACAAAACATTCTGGCCTCTTGCCAGTCACAGCAGCTATGCCTCCATGCCCTTCTCTCCAGGGACTCCAATCAACTCAGAATCTGTGAGAGATGACTCTGAAGAGCACCTGAAGCCACCCAAATCAGAAGAAGGTATAATGTGACACTAGGGCTCCTCAACAACATCAGTCCCTTTTACAGAGAGTCTCAGGCTCATCTCTCCCTGCTTGGAAGAGTCAGGAAAGGAATAGCCTTTCTATTCTGCCTCCTGCTTACCTCCACAGAATTCAGGAAGGTGAAACTGGACACATGAGGCAGTTATCTCTCAAAGACAGGATAAGAAACCAGTGTCTCATGACCATTCAGAGATGCAGGTGTAGCTAGAAGGCAGGCAGCAATACCTACCTCATAGCCATATTTGAGAACGCAGGAGGCAAGGAATGCCCCAAGGATATTTCCCACAGACGCACAGGCACTCCAGAGTCCAAAGACAAAACCTCTCCTGCAGAAGGGGAAAAAGATTTGAAGCACTCAATGTGAGGACAGATGACGTTAAGAACAAGACAAAACCAAAACATTCAAGTGTACTTTAACTTATGAATAAAGTTACACCATTTTGCCCGACCACTTCAAAGAGACTCAAAGTTCACTTAAAAGAAAACACATAATAAAATAAAATAACACATAATTTGGAGGTGCCGAAGAGGTAAGCCATGAAACAACTGTGTTAAAGGAGAGTGAGCTGGCAACAAGGTTACAAACTATGACTAGAGCTCACATGCAATATCCCAAAGTGAGAGTAGAGCCTAGGATGACTCAGTTATCATCTGCTGTCTTTATTGCTAAGTAGATAGAAATGGGTTTTTCAGTGGTATGAAAATTAAAATTCAGTCACTCTACACTATGGAATTTTTGAAGTTTGAACCTGTGCTTTTAACACACACAGTTGTGGTCACACCAGGCTATTCTGTGGCTCCAGAAAAAAGTGAAAGAGAGAGAGAGAGAGAGAGAGGCAATGTAACAAGTAAGGTATATTTCATCCTACCTAATTTTAATTATAATCTAACAATTGGCCTTTCTGGTTTGAGAATTTCATCTCAATCTGTTACTCAGCAGGTCAGATAAGTGAGTCACTGAAGACAACTCAACTTACCCAGCTTTTCCAAACCAATTTCCCATGACAGCAACCACACAGGGCCAGCCAGTGGACTGCAGCAAGCCATTCACAACCCAGAGACAGCAGTAGAACCACTTGTTGTAGAAATGCAACCATTCTGTGAGTGTGCCAAAGGAGAAGACCTAGAGGAGAGCAGGGGGAAAACACAGAAGACACCCTGAGGCTACTGCTGAAAGACAGGCAGGAGTGGGGTCCTACAAAAAGGAACAAGTTTTCAGGGAGCTCTGTAGGGGCCTGGGCAGATGCCAGGCTGGCATTGTTTGAGACACAGCACAGGGCTCACAGCACCCTCTGCTGAGCCAGCACAGCTCTGACTCCAGAGACAAATGTGCTGTCATGGCACTTCCTCTCCAAAAGACTTTTGTCTCCCCAAACAGCACAGTTATAACAGGAGAGGAGAAGGAAGACACAAATAGTTGCAATGACAACACTAAAAATACAGTAGTCTCTTGATCTGCTGTTGTACTGACATCCTAATCCATGAGGCTCTCTGCAAACACAGAACCCTCACAGGCCACGTATCTTCACCAAATTTAACACAAATACTACAGTCAGATCTCAAATTACTGAGTGCTCTAATCCAAAATAAACACATTGTGGCACAGGGTGCTTGATGCACACTTGTAGTCATGTGTCTGCAGAGCCCTACAGGCCACAGTGGGGTTTGTAGCCACTGGGTAAATCAAACACACTCTACACATTTTACCGCTACTTTAATAACCAGAAAACCACGAGACAAAACTGATTTACACGTCTCTGAAGTGGCTTGAACTTGAACACAAAACAGCTTTTGTTTTAAGCAGACATTCTTATTTGACACATACCCTCCTAGCAATTATATAAAATAAGTAAATGAGTGCCTGGTATTGTTAGGATGTCCTTTAAAGAACAGAGCAAAGATTGTGTTAGGAAGCAAAGGCTTCGATAACATAAATGGTCTAAGAGATTAAGTTATACTAAAAAACACTCCCCAAAGGCCCAAATACACCAATCTTGAACAAAATCTGTTCATCAAGTCTCTAGACAGTGTCTCAAACTTAGGACTTTCCTTCTGACACAGTGTCCAGAACTAGACATTTCAGGAAGAGGAGAGTCACCTACGCTCAGTGCTTTAGACAGTGCAGTACATGCATCCAGTACCAAGTTAGACCTGCAGGCTTTGAGACCATGGAGGTACAGCTACAACTCATAAGCAGATTCACACAGAAACAGAGCTTCTTCTCCCCTACAGCAAAACCCTATCCAGAAACCCTCAGGTAGATTTTTAAATCCCACTACTTTATCCCAACTTACCACCAGAGCAGAGGAACACATGCCAAAAGACAAAACCCAGCGTAAATTCAGGCGGTCCCCAACTATGCCGCTGACAAAGAGACCCTGAGAACAAAACACAGCATTAAATAAAGCCAGAAGACTTGCACCTTACAGCTGTAAGAATTAAAATTACATAGAAAGGCCAAACTAATCCAAACACTGCTGTTATACCAACTTACAGTTTGATTCTATCCACTTCTCCTGCTGCCAAAGAAACCCTGCTTGTAACTGCTCATTGCATTTCTTGTTTAAAAGAATACTCAGTTGAGAACTCTTGGAGAGACAGAACTAGTCCTCCCCAGTGACAGGGGTGTAAGAAATTCTGAAGTAGTAGTATTTCCCTTGTGTTTGTTAACAAGCATCTTCATATGGATGACAGGCATGGGCAGAACTAACAGAAACTGAAAGAGAGGAGGTCTGCCTCTGAACTAAGCTTTTCATTGTGGGTGTGATCTTCCCAGTAAGAGTCAACCAAAGCTGAGTAGACTGGGGTCAGTTTTACTCACCACAGCATAGGAAAACAAAAAGATGGTGTCCAATGTCCCCAGGAAGAGAGTTGCTTCTTCTGCGTTTGGAAATAAATGGCTGCTGTTCCAGAGCTACAGAGGGAAAATTCTGATAGGTAAACAGTGAGAGGCATAGTTCATTCTACTCCTTTTCTGTGGAAACCCCAGCTCCAAAGCAGAACAACATCTGGCCCAAGCAAGCTCCCATTTCTCCAACACTTTAATTATCAAATCAGGAACAATTCTGGAATTATCTTCTGGCAGAAAATGTCCACTGACACTTTGCTTCACTTCTAAAATGCAAGCTAGCAAACCACAAGTGAGAAATGCTCCTTTCACCTTGATCCTTTCAGGATTCTTTCAGATTCACGATGATCCTTTCAGGATCAAGACAAATGAGTGGCAAAACAAACCCTACTTCTAACAAGCATGCAACTGTTAGACAGCTTCTTACTCTGAAACACTGATGAGCATTTCAATGAATAATACAATAAAGGCATATTCTGTTTTATGTGCAGCATCTCTTCTGTACTTCTCTTGCTGTCTTCACTAAATGAATAATTCCCTTAAAGTATTTGTGGCAGCAGCCAAAATAAGAAATGACAGAAAACAAACAGAAAAGAAAGAGCACAAAAAGAACAAGGGGAAGAAATAGACTGGTTGGAAACTATTTACAACAAATTCCAGTCACTAATGTTGTTGGGTTTTGTGCTTACCCTGAGTTTCACTTCAGTTTCAATATGATCAAAAAAAGGGAGAAAGTCTCACTTGTCCCCAAAGAAAGATTAGTGACATCAGGTGAAAAAAAAAGCAAGCTTTGAGTAAAACTTGAAGAATTAATAAAGTTAATCAGATCAAAGTTTCCTTCCCTTCCCACCATGCTTCCACGAGAAAACAAACAAACCCAACGCAAGCCCAACCTACAGATGTGCCCAACTCAAAGTTTCAGCTTGATTCTACTCTCCAGGAGAACATCCTGTACAGACAACACTAATCATACATCCACTTAGTTTAACAGATGCAACATAAATTGATACCTAAAGGACCAGTTTGACCATTTTTCTTGATCGGACACATGCACCTCATTATCCAAATCATCTACATACTAAAAAAAAAATCAAAACAGCTTCCAAAATATACTAGTTGTTTGCATGTTAAAGAACTAAATATAAGTACTTTGCATTTCATTTTAGCATCCCTGAGATAATCACTCCTTTTGGCCATACTGTAATATCCCAAACACATTACAGGCCAAATTTACTGTTTTCACTTATCACAAGAAGTCTGCATTTATCATCCTTCTGTTCCTTCTGTCAAACATTCAAACAACCAATGATTTCTAATGCAGGCAATGCTCCAGCAGCTGACTTGGAACTCACAGCTCTAATAGATCTCATGGCCTGTGACCAAGCTTTTAAAGTGAGACTTTTTCTACTTTTCAAAAGCATCAGGACAGAGCATTACAAAAAACAAGTCCTAAGAATCCCATGGTAGGAACCAGGAGGTAGTACTTGCAATCCTATTTGTGAGAACCTAGCAGTTTAAAACTTCCTTTCCTGCAAGCAAGCACTGCCAAAACTCTCACTGCTTTAACTGAAACCAGAATTTTACAGACAAGGGGTACTGGATGTTCAGCATGGAAATCAGGCCTTTTAAACGCAAGATAAAATGTCATTCTTCACTATTAATTTAGGATAAACAGCTAGCACTGTCAGACAGCTCTCTTCTCTCCTAGTTTGGCTATTCCTTTAAGAGGGTGGCAGCAGCACCACTGCCACAGAGAAAGCACAGCCAGGATTTCACAGAACTCATGTAAGCCCATTAACTCCTTTGGTTTATTGCCTCCAACACTTCAGAGGAAGAGTCTCTCTTCTCCTTCCTCCATGCTGCTGGCTACTGCAGACTCTACTGAGGCCCCCGTTTCCATTGGAAGACTGCAGCTTCCTGAGAAGTTTCTCTCTGGGCACCACTAGGGAAGATTTCAGCATTGCCTGGTGATCCATAAAACTACAGTGCCAACACTTGAAGCTTCCACCCACATTCTGAGAAGTAAGGAACACCTAAAGGGGCCTCTTCAGCCCCACAAGCTCAGCCCACTGGCAGCTGCCCACTTTTCCTAGCACTTCCTTCTCCCTTGTGTCCTTACCTCATATGGCTGGAGCTCAGGGGCCGTGCTGTTTAGGCAGGAGGGAGTCCATTGGCTGGAAATGCTGACTTTGACATTACTGAATGTCTTTCTGGAGGCATGGAGCAGGGAGTAACTGCCAGAAAACACACAGACACAGGTTGGCCCAATCTCCTCTGGAGGTCAAGGGGGAAAGGGTGGAAATACAAATCTCTGAGCAGAGGTACACTCAGCCTACCTGAAGAAGGTCAGCAGGAACACAACAATATGATGGTGGGTGCAGTGGGACACAAGGCCTCTGTTGGCGGGCTGCCTCCGTAAGCTTCCAGGCACAGCCATGTTCCTGGCAGCCCTATCCCTGCCTTGGCCACGAGGGCTGGATGGTGGTTAAGTCATTTTTCTTCTCGCTTAAACAGAAAAAGGTGGGAAGGGAGAAGAGAAAACCAATTTGAATTAAAACACATGTACGAAGTACAGCTCTGCTCCCCAAACAGCTCGAGTCCAGACGGAACAACTCTATGCCATGCTTTTCCAACCTGTTTCACACCACTACCCATCTCATCACTTGTACATTCCTCACTAACTTCTACGGCTTAAGGTGTCTCGGTATTCCCATTCTCCCAGTACTCTCATGGCACTTCTTTTTTGTTTTTCTCCTAGCAGATGCCTCTTCAGTGCCCAGGACCAAAGGAGTACCCCCTGGATCTACCAATTTCCAGCATTCTCTCATTAAAGACCACTGTGCACCATTTACACACATGGTGCACTACAGAGTGGCCATAAACAAGAGCTTTCTGCTGCTACCTGGCTGGACACAGACAGGCGATGAAGCCACAAGAGCAGCATTTGGCCATGGGTGGAGAAGGGCTTGGGATCCGACTGCCTCATTCAGATGTTATTGAAGGAATATACCCAAGAGTGGACTTGCATAGATGGAAAAAGGGAAGTAACTGTGAGGCAGTGCTGAAATCCAACAGCTGGAATCCTTGCCTGTTTATTGTCAAGCCTGACATTACAGCTCCATCTGTCCCTAACTCATTGGTAAGCACACAAGTCACATCTTCCTGTCCCTGCCTGTAGGGCATGGGTGACAGGTGCCTCGAGACAACCAGAAACTATCAGTACTGAGGGAAGGCCATGATAGACACACAGTTTCCTCATGCTGCTCCATGTCACACCACTCCAATCCCCCAGCTGTGCTGGCACGGCCAAGGGACAATGTCTGCTAACAGATTTGGGGAAACAGCCCACTGGGCAGCGAGGGCATGAATCTCTCTACACACATTTCAGAAGACATGCCAACACCACAGACATTCTGAATGCTGAGGAGAGGTAAAATAAAGCACCACCACAGTTCCCCCAAAGGATCAGCACTGAAATAAGACAGAATATAATGCTTTTGTGTCCTTTTCTATCCACAGGCACTGTTTGTAATTATTGGCACATCTGACAGAAGACTTTTCAAGTTCAGCTTCATAGCCTTACTAGGAGAAAGTAGAAATCATTGCCCAGACAGTCTCTCATCCAAATTTCTGCTGCTGAAAACCCTTGATTTCACACAGACTTTCTATTCCTCCTTTTAAAGGTTTCATCAAGACACCTTTTCACTGCAGGCAGTCTTCCTTCCTGTTCTCTCAGTGATGACATATGCCTGACCAACAGCAACATCCAGCTATTGCTGGACATGTGAACCATCGTGGAAACTGGCATCACATCTGACCTCCAAAACAGTGTGGCATGCAGATCCTCTGAGTAACACGGACCCAGCTATGACAGCTTTGAGACACTCGAGGCACATCTATCCCACACCACACCTGAACACCTCCGTTCTCATCCAGGACAAATGCAGCGGGTCTGTACGAGACCTGACACCATTTGTCTCTACACAGCCCAAGAACTTTTGAGCCACACTGCCACTGCTCCGGCTGGCACACGGCACCCTCGGTGTGCCAGCACCTCCTTGTAGGGACATGTGTCTAGACTGCTTGGGTTCACACAGAGGAAAAAGTCTTACAGCCTACAACTGGAGATAGGAGAAGCCAAGACTAGCCCTGCAACAGGCAACTTTTTAAGTAGTCTTGATACTGCCTTCACCTAAAGTCCCAGACCATTTCTCAGCATCAGTGAATGACGACTCAGCACCCACACAAGTGCCACACAGTGCTATTCCCTTTCAGGCAGCAGCAACCCTAGAGCTCAGGGCTTTCCCGCACACAAGCTGCATGGAGAAGGGAAGCCAAGGCACTCCAGTTTCCCAGCTCCATGGTCCTTACAGGCCTGTAAGCTACACAGTCTGCTGGTCAAACAAAAGAGCTTCCTTGACTCTCCCTCCCCTCCCACCAGGTAGATAACAGAGCTATCCCAAGGAAAGCAAAACACTGCCAGTTGCACAATGCTGTGGGGAAAAGTTCCTTCCTTGCATAATCGATTCGCAGCCCAAAGCACAAGATTTACTACTTGCTTCATGTCAACGTATGCAAATATAGATCTTATTTGTCCAAGATACTGAGTCCTTTTAAAGCTAAGACCTGGTTTGACCTTAAAGTCACCTATTTTTTTTAACAGCATTTAAAACAATCTGTTCCTCAGAGCTTCCCAATCTCAGCTAGCTTTCTAGAAGACCTTCTGGCACAGGACACTCTCACAATGTAGAGACAACCACGTAAGATTTTATTTTCCCTCCTTCTTCATCCTGCCCTTTCTATATTCAAAACTGGCATTCTTCCTAGGCTAGAAAAGTCTGCAAACAGTTTCTTTAAAATTAGTCTCCTAATTATTGTGAGAACACCACAGTAACTTTGTGGTGCAGGAGGAGGAAAAGCTCGGCAGCAGGATGACCCACAGAACTCAAGACAGTGAAGTACATGCCTTTAAGAAAGGAAGAGGAGAGCTTTTAGAGTGTTAGATTGCCTTGTCTATTTAGCACTATTTACCTTCAGCCAGGCAGTATTTTGAGTAAGCTTTTCATAGGCTTTCACCCTTATTTGTTAAGCTCTCCTCGGTGTTCCGACCTTATCCTTTCACTCAAAGTCAAAATAAGACACCTTAAGTTCAAAATAAACACCCTTAATGCTACCCTTAATACTGCCCTCCAAAGCCGGCAGGAAAGCACAGCCTTAACCATTCCAAAATGCAAAACAAACGGCGGGATTTTTTCTTCAAAATAATAATAATAATAATAATAATAATAATAATAACAA
>WAAG01074110.1:11625-25108 GCA_013390105.1 Tichodroma muraria
GAGGGAAGCGAGGGGAGGGGGCGGACTACAGCTCCCGCCGGCCCCGCGGCAGGGCGTGCAGAGCGGCGCTACCTGTCCCGGCAGGGCGGCGCCGGCAGGTGAGCGCCTGGGGCGGACGGGGCTCCGTCCTCGGGCCTGCGGCTCCTCCTCCTCCTCTCCCGCCTCGCCGCAGGCCCGCCCGACAGCCGCGATGCCGTTCCCCAGCTCCGGCGCGGACGATGCCTTCGATTACCTCTTCAAGATCATCCTGATCGGCGACTCCAACGTGGGGAAGACGTGCGTGGTGCACCGCTTCAAGACAGGGCAGTACAACGAGAAGCAGCAGAACACCATCGGCGTCGACTTCACCGTGCGCTCGATGGACATCGACGGCAAGAAAGTAAAGGTCGGTGGCGGGAGCGAGCCCGAGCCGCGGCGAGCAGCGCCTCGGCCGTGCCGCCCTTCCCTGCAGGTGCCGGGAAGCGCCGGGACGCACAGCACCTCCTGCTCGGCCCTGCTGAGCAAAAGCTGACCGCCTTTCTAACCAGGGGTGTTTCTCAGTGGGGCTTTTTCTCAGGAAGGTGCCCTGGGGGAAGCACTCACCCTAATTTGGGTACATACTTGCTCTCGTGACTTCTCTGTGTATCTGTTTGAGAGGAGGGCTTGTGCTTTGCCTGCGGGGAGTTCTTTGGAAGACGGCTGTAGTTTGGAGCGGATGTCTCTTCCCTCCGGAGAGGTGGGGGTTTGAGCTGGGACACCAAGGAGGGAAAACCCCCAAAGTTTGCAAAGGCTCCGCTTTGTTGTGTGCTTAATTTGAGGGAAGAAGACTTCCAAGACAAACACCAGAAGAAATTGTCAGCTAGAACTTCCTGTGTGCAGATGAAAGTTAGGATGCCTGGCCTTTATATAGAGAGATTTGCTCTGATCTTTACATATATAGATTGTCCAGTCCTATATTAGAGTTCTTTGCTCTTCTTCTTTTGCTGTTAAAAGGCTGTAGTGTTTTATATCTTTTACTACAGTTGTTGAAAATGGGTTTCTTGGCCTCTTTGCAAAGCTGGGTTTACCCTTGATGCTTTCTCTTTGGTCTGTGTAGATTGACTCTGCAGGCCTGTAAATGGCTTTTCAGATCTAGAGAGGGCAAAGCCACGCTGATATAGTAGAGTGAGCCGGGACAGGTCCGGCTGCCTTCTGGACAAAGGGCTTCAAATGCTGAGGGCAAGCATGTAGGAAAGTGGTACTCACTGGTCTTTACAGCTTCTGTCCTTTCTTTTACAGATCCAAGTGTGGGACACAGCCGGTCAAGAGCGCTTCCGGACAATAACCCAGTCTTATTACAGGAGTGCCCATGGGGCCATCCTTGCCTATGACCTTACTAGGAGGTCCACATTTGAATCCATTCCTCATTGGATTCATGAAATTGAAAAGTATGGTGCTGCAAACTTGGTCATGATGTTAATTGGTAGGATTTTAGTTTTAAATATTGTGTTATGTAGATTTTTAATATGAATATAAAATCTCCCTCCGCTACTTGACGCATCTATACACTATGCATTAAGGAAGAATTCAGTTCTAATTAAAATAGATCACTAAGTGTGTCAATTCAGCCTAAGCTTAAGAAATGAGGAAAGTCATAGCCTGATCCTGACAGGACCGAACCCACTGCACCCAGTGAAACCTTTTTTCAGTTGTTCCTTTCCCGCTGGAATAACACAAGCTTTGCTGCCAGGCTGGAGGCAAGGGACCACCTTGTTGAGGTTAGAATTGCAGTAAGCCTGACGCTAGACTCCTGATGCACAGGAATGTAGCAGCTCAATAATTCAAGATGAAGGGGAATGCAGATGAAGGGGAATGCGCAGACTCCTGGTTCTCATCTTTCCTCTCTGTTCTCTTGATATGCATGCACAATGCTCTGTAATGGGATTCCTAGCAGGTAAGACAATAGATGGGGAGATGGCTTTTGCAGAGCGTGGAGTAGTCTGCTTGCATTCCACTAGCACTCAGGAAACTGCCTCTTTGAGGAAAGCAATAGCTGGGAATTGCCGGGAATGGAGCTGGTAGGAAGCCGCTGTTCCTTTCCCCTGGGTTTCGTGGTTATTATTGCTCTTCCTTCCCCCAAGGAAGAAGCTGCAAATGAGAGCACTGGTGTGGTGAAACGCCAGAGCCTTTATTGCCTTTATTTCCACTGCCGTGGCTGAGCCTGTTGCAGTGTGCCGAGAGCTGCTCAGCAGCCGCAGCGGCCAGGGCAGAGCTGAGCCCCAGGCAGGGCCCCTGAGCTGCTGCCTCTGCTCCCAGCACCCTCTGTGCTTGCGCTGCGGAGGCTTCCCCTGTCCTTCTGGAAGAGGCAAGCGATAAATTCTGACCCGCATCTAATGCAGTGCTTGGAGCTGGGGGCAGGGGAGGTGTAAATCACTGCACTTTGGCGGGGTTTTTCTAACTTCTGTCATGAATCTAAAGAAAGAGACTTATCTGCACGCGGTGTGGGATGGTGGTGGTTGTTGGGGTTTTTCTAGAGAGATAAGTTCTGAAATTAGTAAAAATAAAGCTTTTATTAAGAATCCAGCTTGGTGCTTTCTTCCAAAGCTGGTGCTGTTTGTTTTACTTAAATTGGCAGAAGTCGTTGTCCATTTAATTGCATTCAGTCATGTTATACACCTTTCTAGCAGGAGGTTAATGTTAAGAAACCTAACTTTCCTATCTAGAACTGAAGGAGAAAAAGGTGGGAAGTTTGTTTTAAGAAGGCAAATAACCCTCAAGCTGGGCTTTTTTGGCTGGTTTTTTGGGTTTTGTTTTTTTTGTTCGGTTGGGGGTTTTGTTTTTGGTTGGTTTTTGGGGTTTTGGTTTTTTTTTTCTTTTGGAAATAGTAAAAGGGACTTTATGGGAGAATAGTTAGTTTATATATCTTCAAGATATGACTTTGAATAAGGGTTGTCTTGAAACTACGGATGTAGACTTCAGTCAGCTACTAGAACTCATAAATCCACATGTGCTGCAACTGCCTAAATATACAAAGGTATTTTATCTGAGGTGTTTCATGATATATTTTGACTAAAGTGCTGCAAGTCAAAGTCTCATCTATACATGCAGAAACAACTTAAGTATATATTTTAGGTACTAAGGTAGCCGATCTGAATTCTTGTCTTTCTTTTTACATCACCCTAAAAGATTTTTTAAAAAAATATTCAACTTAAACGCTACTTAACATTTAAAACCACTAGGGAACAGGACCAACAGTTGCTTCCAAATAATCCTTTACCCCCACTACCTACACTAAGTAATTAGATGAACACAGGTTTTATTTTTTTTCTAGGATTTCATCTCATTTGCTATCATATGATTTGCAGTTTTAAACCACAGTCTCTATTTGTGGCTCTGATGTACTCACATCTTGTTCTATCCAGTAACTCTTACTCCTAACATAAATCTATTGTTTAACAAAATTGAATTCATGCATCGCGTTTAAAAATAAATTTTTGAAAGACTAAATGACTGAAGTATCTCTTTGCCTTTTTTTAAGGGAACAAATCAGATTCGCTGGACAAGCGCCAAGTGCTGTTTGAAGATGCCTGCACCCTGGCAGAGAAGCACGGGCTCTTAGCTGTGCTGGAAACATCAGCAAAAGAAGCTCAAAACATAGAAGAGGTGTTCATGTTAATGGCTAAGGAGCTCATAGCCCGAAATACCTTGCAGCTTCATGGGGAGAACCCTCCAAACAGTTTCAGTCTTGACTCCAGGCCAGTGATTGCCAGTCCAAGTGTAGAGAAGACCCAGTGCTCCTGTTGAAGAGAGACTTCAGGGAGAACTTGGAAACTGCCATTCTTCTGAAGCCATTTGATTCAGTTTTGTTCAGTTGATGAAAGTGTTCTATGTGGCCTCAAGCCATCTCTCTTTGATATTTCTACCTTGCAGTTTGGCTTGTGAGTATTTTCAGAGATCATTGTTGCTGTTGGTAGCACAGGTTGCTTTGAATATAGCAATGTGAACTTCTGAGAGGAAGGAGAATTCTCAGGAATCCCTGAGAATTCTCAGGAAGCTGCCAGCCCTTGCCTTAACCAAAGAGAACTATAAAAATTATTGCCTTTAATTATTTCCTTACATGTCTTTCTGGCTATGTCAGAAGATAGATTTGCACCAGAGTTCTGCACTGACCCTTCTTAGCTGTGTTGCTGGTTTTAAGTACAAGCTCTTTCCTGTCTGCCAGTAGCTGTAAATTGTCTGACACATGCTTGGACAGCACTAACCCACTCCTGCCTGAACTTTCATTAGGAGCTCTCCTGACGTCAGGCAGGTAGCCACCCATCCCAAGGAGCTTAATAACATTTGTGAAAGAGTACAGGATTTCACACCTGCCCTGAGTTCCTCACCAGACAAACCTGGAGACGTCTCTGGGGTGGCGAAGCAGGCAGAATATGATACACTTCTTCCTGGGGTGAGAAAAGTATCCTTTCAGTTTGCTTTGTAATAGTCAGGATTATTTCCAGTACTGATCTCCATCTTGCTGCGTGGACTTGCTGGGAGCAGCAAAGCTTCCAGTGAAAGGACCTTGTTTTCATTCCTCCCTGCTAACCTCATCTTGCTTTTGATGTGCTGATTTTAACCAAAAAGCCTTCTGTGGCTTGTATGATGGGCCAATGGCATCTTGAGAGTATCCCTGTAGATTTTCAAGGGTGTGTGAAGGACAGATGCAAGCAAAACTCAGCAAGGGGTGAGATGGTTTAAATTAGGTAAAAAAAAAGTTAAATTGTGTTAGAGCAGTAAGGCAGTGGTATGGGGTGCACCACAGAGCTGCCCTAGGTGAGTGTATCTGCTACTGCTGTGGAGACTGAACATGGTGGCAGCAATGGAAGGTTTTGGATTGCTCCTTCCAATTGCAAACTCTGCTACTTGGGGCTCACTTTTCTGTATACCTGAACTAAATGAAGGGTTTGGGCTGGGGTTTTTTTGGTGGGGGTTTTTTTGGTGAGGGTTTTGAGGTGGTTTTTTTTCTGTTGTTTGCAAGTTTTTTTTCCAGTAGATGGAAACAGGGAAGGAGTAGGAGTAAAGAAATATCACAGGAAGTTTTTTGACTGCAGTCCACATGTACCAAAGTGTATCACTTAGTTACTGTTAAGCTATGAACTGCAACTCAAACTCTGTAATGATAAAACACATGCACAGCAGCCTTGGGAAGGCTGGGGTGTTGCCAGCTTACCCAATGGCTGGCTGCCCCTGTTTCCTAAGTCCTTGAAAAATAGGGAAAAGCATGCAGCAAGTGTTGCTGGAAAATCCTGTCTTAGAAGCACAAAAAAATAAAGGAGAATGAATCATTGAGTAATAGTCTTGGAAATATTTCTAATATTGTTACGCTCTCCCTGGCCAGGTTCTTTGCTGTTACATGCAAAGAGCAAGGGTTAATTCAGCTCTGTGTAAGCTGAGGGAGGAATCTTCCATGCTACCCTCTTGCTATAGTCTGCTGTGGAGAAAGCTTCATCTTCAGGCATCATCCTTCTCATGTTTACTTTTTGAATCTTTGTTCCTTCTTCATTTTCACTAGTCTGGTAGTTGTATTTCAGTGTGCACATTTAAGCAACAGTAAATACCATAGTCTTTCAAAGTGGCAAGCCAGCTTCCAAAGTTGTAGAAACAACTAGTTTCTACAGCTCTTGTCACTACAAGAGCAGTCCAATGTAAGCTTAATATTTCTATTCCTGGTAGTAGTTTATAATCCATAATTTTTACTTCTTTTTTTTTGTAGTATCTTCCAGAAGACTGCAATAGAAAAAAGTATTGCTTTCATCTCCAGTTACAATCTTTCATTGGTCAAGAATTAGAGGAAGGATGGTACCAGCAGTGTTAACTTTGCATGGTTCATTTGGTTTACAATCTTAATTAGCCACTACTGTGTGAAGTTATTTTGCTTACCCTCAGCATGGAGACTTGTGCAGGCTGATGTGATCCTGACTGCCCAGCACTGGCAGCTTACAGGGCTCTCTTGCTGTTCTCTTCCCGCACATGTGGAGCTACTGGCAAAGCAAGACCTTCTTGGCAGAAAGCTGTGCAACGCAGGATCAGGGAGAACAGGCTGGTGACTGTTCCCTTTCCTTTAACAGGTCTAACAGGCTTCCTACTCCTCCAAGAAACTTAGTCTTAGACACCTACCCATTGTGCAGCTAAACCAGGACCATGACCTCCTTTGGCTGGTTCTGTTTGGCATTTTCCACGAGGCCTTTGAGCAGTTACGCTGAATGGTTTCCAGAGCTGCTTTCCCAGCTCTCCTTGCCTAAGTGAAGAGCAGCACTTGCTAACAGGATTCTTCAGAGTATATTGGTAATGCTGATACTCATGAGGTAATACATGAAGCTATGAACTTTTAAAAATCCCCTTAGTATAGCCTGTTATTCTAGACTGTGAGAACCACTTGAGTAAAATACAAGCTCACCATAATCTCTGTGGTTCTGCCTTTCCCCAGCGGAGAGCAGATGAAAACATGCAGCTATGACAAGGCAAAGTAGTACTGACTGCTATGGAGCCTTCTGTTAATGGTTTGTTCCCCAGCATCACATGCAAATTCCAAGTGCTTCTTGACAGCATCATTAATGCATTTGGACAAAGGGTTATAAGGTTGTTTACCACACTATTTTAAAAACTATGACCACCCCACAGGTTTCAGTTTCAAGAGCTGCACATTCACCTTGAAGATGAGCTCATTTGTTAAGTTCTTATCTACTGGGAAGAAGTATTTGAATCTTTGCTGTGGCACACTACTTGCACTGGTGTCACAGCTAGGCCAGATGAAAAGAACCATTACCTATTGGTGGAACAGGGTAATAAAAATAATTAGGAATATTTTAAAATATACCCGACACCTCCCAGAAGCTGACTAGTTAAAAGCCAAGACAACAGCAGCCCAGTGATGTGAAATGGACACAGGACTGCCTATGTGCTCCAGCTTTGCTTTACATGCAGGAGACAGGCTCTCAGTTACAAAAACTGAGGTTCTTATCTAATCATTCCAGTTAATGTTTAAATATAGTTGGAAGGGAGACAATTTTCAGACACTGAACAGAGGTGGAGCACTCTATTCTGGAGCCTTCTTTCAGGAAGAAGATGCATGCCTGTGCTTTTGGACAAGGAACTGAAAGTGAAGCTTCCCCCAGCCAGGTGAGTGCTCCAACAGCAGCGCTGTTACAGGTGCCCCTTCCCTATGTGGGTGCCAACAGCCATTTTCCTGGCTCTCAGCTCCCAGAACCCACATTTGCCTGCAAGCATGTGTGAGGGGCCCAAATAGTCAGCAAGCTGGCTCCTGAAATAATTTTCAAGCACCACTCTTAAGCAACTGTGTTAAGAGCTGGAACTACAACAGGCAATGCTGAGATATCACACTCTTTTGAGAACAGCTGTAGAGAGGCCAAGAGCCCCTTTGTCCTAACAGTTCTTCATCTTGAAATACAAATTTGGTTTCAGATGGACAGGACTTTAAAAAATCTTTTAAAGCACTTTTTCTAATGCTGCTCTTGTAAATGAACCTTCACACAGCTGCCTGCACAGCTTCTGTCAATGCTGTCACATCAAGCTGTTGCCAAGCAGGGGCTGACTGGCATGGCAATGAGTGACAAACAGCACACCCATGGATAACCAGAGTTCAGCATACTTGCAATCCCGCATTTCCTTGCTACTGCTGTGTCTATGAACATCATTGCTCATGCAGTTTTAACTCCTAAGTCTAGTTTTGCTAACCTGAAGTGAGGCTCAACTCAGATACGGTTTAATGCCTTTCTAATGCTAGCAATTAAACTGACTTTGTAGCTACTTGATCCCTGCAGCACAGTCCTGTATTGTACCTCAATCCTAAAGGATTACACATGGATTCCCTCATTTGAAGTTGCTGCAGCATTACTAATTTCATCTACCCAAGTTTTGCTCCAAACATGAGTTATGCCATTGCTCATGGTACCCTCCAAATACGTATCTCCTCTGTATCTGCAGTAGCAGGAAAGTTACTTTGTATTTCATTGAATGAACCAGGTATTTCCTCAAAGATTACAATCCACCTTGGGCCACAAAGGGCAGCTGTGCTACCACCATTTGAACTAAAGCAGCAGAAGTTTTAACAAGTGCTCTTAACTTGTATGATCACGTTCAGAGAAGGCAGAACAGGCACGCTTACTCTGCACTTTCCACAAGAGGCAAAGGTCTGTATCAAACTAAACGTATATATTCTGGCCTAGGGAGTAAAGTCAAGGCACCTCAAGTGACAGCATCTATCTTTTTCTAAAGACTTTTGATTTGAAATTAAGATTCTGCTGGTGGAAGTTTATAGAAACTTTACACCTTTTCCATCTTGACACTATTTTCACTGGCCTCTTCAGTTTCTGTACCCTAAGTATTTCCTTGAAGAGAATGTAGAACAGCCCAAGTTGTCACCCTCCCTCTTCTTACATTTTAAGCTTAATTCTACTGAATTCATTCCTGTTCTCACAGAGGAAAAACATAGCAGCCTACTACCATACTTATTGCAGAGGCCCTACTATTTCCAGCTGTCCCAGTCTGGGATTGGTGGGGGTGGGAATCACAGTGCTCCAGCCAGCTTAGAAACAAGCCTCGCACAGCACGGTTCAGATGGGAAGTGGCACCCAGCAGCGCTGGCATGGCCACAAATACAGGCAGTTCCTGAACCTGCACAACAGGAACCACAGCACAGTTCAAAGCAAGAGGAACTATTTGTCATGCTGCACGTGAACACATCAGAGGCGTGCAGCTCCACCCACCAACCTCCACCAAAGCAGATCGCTCACCTGGGGATTCTCAGCCTCCCCTGTTAACATGGACAGGAGGAAGCTTTAGAAGCACCAGCAGCCACCACTGTGCCACATGTACACGAGGCAGGGAGTAAAGCACACCACTCCTGACCCCTTATGAAAGCAAGCTCACCTGTGTGCTCTGGCTGGTAAGTTTATTACCTTCTTCCATCTTATCAGAACACAGCTTTGTTACAAACTCACATTTGAAAGAAGCTTTCCAATAGGATGTAACAACTTATGTTCACCATATAGGGCAGGGAGGCTTTAATTTTTTTCTGTTTCCTACCTTTTATCAGTTTAAAGTGTCATTTGCTCAAATTACATTCCTTTCTTCTGTCAGCTACTTGGCTCTGGGAAAAAAAAAAACAACGAACCAAACAAACCAAAACCAGCTTTACTCTGATTCACTTAAACTTTTTTTACATCATATCACCCAGCATCTGAATATGCTTCTAGCAGTTTACTTCCAACTTCGTGTATTTCTACAGAAATATGCTTCTATCTGAACACACACGGGCTGTAAGCATGTGGAGTCTCAGGAAGTAGCCCGTAGCAGTGCTTGGAGTTGCTGTCCAAACAGCATCACAAGAGGAAAATATGGATAAGACTGTGTCCTGCTTTGTTTGCTGTTCAGTGCAAATAAAATTAACACAATAGTGAAGGACTGACTTCTGAGAAAGCAAGACAGGTCAGTTCTTACTAACGGCCCCAGATATTCCTTCAATATATCAAGCTGTCTCAGCTGTCTGTTTGGAATGTGTCCCTTGCACTACAAACTCTTTGCTGGAAAGGCTCTAACAATGCTGGAATTCTGTATTAAGCATAACACAGTTCTGCAGGAGTTAAGAATAAGTGACATATACAGAAACACACACAAAAATAATCAAGTCGAAACACAGAAGCTCTGAAATTGAAAGAACAGACTGAATTCTTGTTTAATTTTTTTTTTACTTTTTTTATTTGGGAAAAGTGCTTCTTACAAAAGGCAGCTGCAAAACAATACGTTATAGACCTCAGAACAATTTCTCATTCCATTTAAAAGTGAAAGGAGAGGCAGTCTAGGGGACAAGAGCAGCAGGAGAACAGATCACGGGGCATCCACAAGTCAATAAAAAACAGCAATAATGTAATGCAAGGTTAAAATTCCTGTGCTGGGCTTTGGTGGCAAAGTAATTTCTCAATGCAAATTACAGCCAGAAACTGCACGACTGCCTTTGTAAGCAGTAACTCACATAAACTGAACAGCTTTACCAGGCAACCTGCCCAACTCGGCTGCAGAGAGGCACAAGTACCTCAAAGCAGCTGGGAGGCACAGCGAGTTTCTAGCAAAGCTCACGGCTTAAGTGTTTACATGAAGTTCTAAAACTTACAGAGCGATAAAGCTAAAGGGTCCTCTCTGGTGTTCCTCTGACCCCACCTTGGCTAACCGGATTTCTGCTCCTGGACAACCCTAATGATACACATGAAAGAGAGCTGGTGTATTAGGGAGTGCCATCTATCAAGTTAAGCGATAGTCAGGATAGTTTCCCAGTCTTGGGCTGAGACCACTAGACCAGTTTCATGTCCAATTGGAGGCAAGACTTCATGCACCAAGAGGGGGTGAAAGATGTTTTTGTTATTTTTAACTTACACAGAGTCTCCCCATCCTTGAGGTCCAACTCTACATTTATCTGTATATACACATAGAGAGTTCTCCTTTCACAAAGACATTTTCCTTTCATGCTAAACACAGTAAAAATCCAGAACGTTCACACCTGGTTCTGGTTACACAGTAGTAATAGTAATGTGCAAGTAAACAGAGACCAAAAGTCACAAATGAAGACGTGTACATGAGGGGGCTGGAACGGAACTGATTCCAGAAAGAATATTTGTATCTGGCCTGAAATCAGAAATATTGGTACAAAGACAGAATAAAGGCCATCAGCCAATTTACATCCCCACTGCATGGCCACTGCTCATTTTTGTATCTGGGCTCTTCAAAATGAGTGTGGAAGTCCTGTAAACACTTTAACCCTGGAACTGGGTGAACTCTGTTGGGTACACAGATGAAGCAACAAACCTAAGCTAACTGTTTGACAGTTAAATTTATTTTTACAAAAACTAACATTTTAAAGATTTATTTCTTGTTATTTGTTGAAACAGAGGAAAAACAACACTCCTGGGGTGGGAGAGGAGGGAAAGGGAAGAGACAGACCCTGGGTAAAAGTTATTACAACAGCACCTGGAATTGATCGGCCTGCCTAGGAGAAACACAGGCACTGCCACAACACCACAGGTAATAGCTACTGCCTGAAGCCAAGACAACAGTCCACACTCCACTGACAGGTGCTATAGATCCAAATCATAATAATCTTCCAGCTCATCATGAAATAAGTCCCACTCATCCTCGGAATCCGTTAGCTCATCATCACCTCCAGCTGCCAACAGCATAAGCAACATCTCACCAAGCTCAAAGGTCACCACCTCATCCTCGTCAGTTTCAAAGGGATCACCATTCTCTCGCTCCTCGATGAACTCCCAGAACCGATTCCTCCGCTGGGCCTGCAAACGGAACACAAGGATTTCCCCAGGTGACCGAGTGGCACGAAGTAGGAGCCTTTCCAGAGGCTGACATGCCCTTGGTGTACTTTCTGACACACAAGAAATCACACTGCTCTTTCAGGGAGATACTGACCTCCAGCAGAATTTACCCTTACACACCCCTATTAATGCTACCCAACATTTCTACTTCAGTATGCTGTAGGACAGTTTTCTAAATTTAGTATTTGCATCTTGGCCTCCAGCATTCACAAACTTTAGAGCACCGTTTCCCTCAAATTCACCTCTACAGAGGTCTATCAGAAGTGGAAAAAAGAAAAGTCAGTATTTCCCTATCCTCTTCTCAAGGCAGAAGACATAATGCATACCCCTCTTGTGCTCCCTTCTCTATTGAAAGGACAATTTATCGGCAGCACTAACCCGGTATCTACTTGAGGTTCCTACTTTGGGTCTTTGTGGCTCCTCTTGGCGGCCATCAGGATATTCATGCTTGTAAAAACAGTTCCCTCCAAATGGACAGCTCCCACGGCCTTCATCAAAATACCTGCATGGCTTGTTGCTGGAAAGGAAAATATCGCAACCCTTACTGACAGCACACCCCAATCAGACTTCAGAATTGCATCTACCTGCAGTCCACAAGGCTCTCAGGTACCAGGACAAGGCAGCATTTTGTGAGTAAAAGACCTACATGCAGAAATGATTTATTACACTACGTGTGGACTGATGCATGCAGAGGGACACCAACAGTGTGCAGTGCATGAGCCTGGACTGCCTCATGGCTACACCACCAGTGTTTTGTGTAGAGAAGGGAAAGACCGAGGTGAAAGAACACAGGAACAGCTTTGGGACTGCGTGCATGCATCTGTGGGCAGACAGGCAAAGACGCGCTTCACACGCCGTGGTAGAAAGGAGGTGTGAAAAGGGGCTTTACATCAACACCCTTCTTCTCCATGTGTGCCTTTATGTCTGCAGTCTCAATATGATAAAAGGCTGCATTGCTCATACCTCATTGCCTCCTTGTATTTCTGAATGAGTTTCTGCTTCTCTTCCTTCTCCTCCACCCAGTACTCACTTGGAATGACAAAGTTAGATGTGATCCGGCATTCTGGGCAGGACCTGGGAAACGAACAGACTGTGCTGCAAAATTCCACATTACAGGGCGCTCTCTCTCCTATATAACAAGCCATGGCATATATCCATCTTCAAAGAGGTACTGTACTCATATACTTGATGTACAACCTTTTCAATCTAGACTCTCTTATACATGAAGATAACCTAAACTCTCTTCTTCAAGAACTCAATGGCAATGGCAGCTGGTCAGCTTGTCTCAGAAAAGCTTGAAAAAACACTTCACACAGACTCCTTTTTCTTTAGAATTAAATAAATTTATTTTGGTATTTTTCCTATATTTATTTGATTGGAACTTTGTATTTTCTAGAACAGCCTTAAATGGAGAAATGTTTTGCCAACTGAGTAATGCTCTAAGGCAGTAATGAATTAAGCAGCATACATTCTGAACTGGTTAATCTTTTTCCAGATTCCTGCCTGGGTGTCCAAGACATAAACAGTAACTATTGGACAATATGCTACTAAATAAACAACAGTTATTTACTACCACTGAGTTTTGCGAACTTAACCCATATTAACCAAATCAGAGTGTAAATGTTATCCCTAACAATTACTTCACTCCTGAACTAAAAGTTAGTATGCATTAAATGCAGTCTCTGTGCAGTCTGCATCTGGAAGTCTGTTGCAAGTTGTCACAAGTTACTAAGTTCTTCCACAGTAACAAAGCACAATCGAAATGGGAAAGCGCCTCACTTTATAATTTTGCTCTCAAATTGTTTAGCACTCCTCCACTTGCGGATGCACTTGAGACAGTAAGTGTGGCTGCAGTTGGAGAGGATCNGGATGCACTTGAGACAGTAAGTGTGGCTGCAGTTGGAGAGGATCCCAAAGCGGCGCTCGCTAGGATTAGCTTTCTCATACACCACCTCCATGCAGATCCCGCACACCATGTCTTTACTGCGCTGGACGGCAAAGGAAAGCTCCATGTCCTTCTCGTGAGCTTCAATGCAAGACTGAAAAGGAGACACAAAGAAAACAACTACAGAGACGACTGGTCACCCGGTGAGGTCTAAGCAGGTTTTTAAAAACTCACTTTGCTGTTTTGCATAATGCATGAA